>JAATLQ010013760.1:20955-38114 GCA_013421005.1 Heliconius erato x Heliconius himera | reverse complement strand
GGCATTCCCCCGAAAAACACGGACACCCTAACTCCTGCCATATACTTGGAGAAGCGCTCGTATTCTTTGCTGATTTGGAAGGCGAGCTCTCTCGTGTGACACATGACGAGGACGTATACATGCTCTTCGGAAGGCTCCAGTTGTTGTAGCGTCGCCAAAACAAAAACGGCCGTTTTCCCCATACCGGACTTAGCTTGACATAATATGTCCATACCGAGAACAGCTTGCGGTATACATTCATGTTGCACTTCTGAAGGATGTTCGAACCCACAATCGACGATGGCTCGCAAAATCTCAGGTTTTAGAAGGAAATCTCTGAATCCTGAACTGTGAATCGACACATAGGATCCCTTAACCTCTTTTTTTGGCGCCGCTTCGGTCGCTCCATCCGCCGCTTGCTGATCCGCCTGCTCTTCATCTTCGTAGTCGAGAAGGTCGTCATTGTCGGCCATGATTTATGGGTTTGGTGTATGAAAATTTATGAAGTAAACAATAATAATTGGTTCAAGCACGTGAAATTTTTTCTAAAAATTATATTTCACAATAATGGCGTCGGCGGCTTGAACCAAAACGACAGAATCACAGATAAAGATTTTTTGTTTGTTTATGGCCAAGCTTTGTCATCACAGATTATAAAAATATTAGTATGGCAGTTGTAGCCTAGCCACACACGTAAAATAATATTATCAATAAAGCACGTATTGTCAATAATATTGTGTGTGCGGTCGGATCGTAGATATTCTTGCCACGACAATGTCGCAGGGAGGCAGGGTTATTGTAACTATTATTGTCGTGTGCGGGCGCACGGTATTTTTTTAGTTGAAAATAAGATCCTTAAGGAGATTTATGTTGTTTATTCAAAATGGATGACGAAAACAGTGTAAAATATGGCGATAAGAAATATTGTTTCCTTGGGAGTAGTAATACCAATGTATTGCTACTCCCATTGAAACAATATTTAATGAAGTTTATTAAAACATGGGAAACTCATCCATAAAAAAAATAATGCCCTAAAAAAACTGCTCGATATTTACAAAAAACTCTAACCAAATAGAGATAATATTTTTTTAAACTGTCCTTATGTATTTTTTTTAAATCATCTTCTGTTAGTAAAATTTGCTTCATGCTGTGCCACACACAATAGGATAGGCAGTTCCATTCCCCATTTTCCACCGAATTCTAAAGAAGAATTGCGTGTTAAGTAGCAGAACTCAACGCTGCGACTTGCCTCGACAACAGACCGATAAAGTGAAAATATTAAACATTTCATACTTATTTAGAAAATGTATAAATTTTAACGTTGCGGGACTCGAACCCGCGCTTCCTGGAAACCGACTAGGCGTTCTGACCACTAAGCCATACGTTCTCATCAAGCATATATATATAAGCATACGTCGAAATTGTTATACGCTTGTTACAACTTATTTGCTAACAACATAAATAAGTTGTAACAACCGTATAAAGGTTACATTTTCTCGAGCGGGAATCTAACCCACAATCTGTCGCATTTACAATCACACTGTGCCCCTGGGCCACGAGTGGCCTCTGTTAGTAGTAGCTAATTAATAATATTAATAAATGCTATAACTAAAGTACTATATAACTAAACGGCTTTTTTTTAGATTTTTCCGACAGCAAATAGATAAATATCGTAGTATTTTAGCAAAATAAACTTCATAATATTTTTACATAGATGTGTACGTGCCTAGCTTTATTTTAATTTAAAATCAGGATTAATAGGAGCCGAAAATATTCGACTACTATACTTTTTTAGTTTTTCTTATTCTTTCTCTTATACTTTTTAAATTTTTCAAAGTTCTGTAAAGAAATAAAAGTAAACAACTTGTATTTATATATTACTTTATTGAAAATGCGTCAAATGTTTTATTTATTTTATAAAACAAACTGATCACAGATACAAAAGTAAAAATCTAATTACACCACTAAATCTACAATTCAATCTGTTTAACATGAAGTAGAAAACTCGTTAAATTATATTTTAATTTTTTCTAGATTAACTAAGGAACTACAAAAATAAATTAACATAACTACGCCAACCACATCTTTGACTTTACTAGCGACAAAATTAAGTAGAGTAGATAATAGAAGTTTGCATAAAGGAAAATAGTATTTTTTAATATAACAGACTTTATAAGTATCTAAGCTCTATTTTAAATTTAAATAATATTTTGAGTTGATTTTAAGTACCAATGAGGGTAAAAATATTCATTTTTATTTTATACTTTATATATTTGTAACATTATCATATTGTGTATTAGGCATTCCCTTACCTTTTTATATGTATATTATAATTTAATATTACTACAATATTAGAGGAAATAATAGATGATGTAAATTAAAAGTCAGCTTCTTATAAGAATTTAAATTCTTTCATATGCCAAATGTATATCAAAATTTTCAAGTTTCATTACTACTAGTATCTACTCTACGAAATGATTCACTTATATTCTTTGCATTTAATAAAGATTATAATTATGTTATTCTTAAAATATTAACTAAATTAAATACAACATTCTATCATTACTTTTCTATGTGTTTTTGAAATAAATTGACAATGAATATAATTATACATTCTAAGGCCGTTACGTCCTAAATCTACTGAGTACAGATTTCAATCACAAAATTTTATTTTTAAACAATCTAGCGTGTATCTGAAACTACTATTAAATACAAAGAAAGTATATCTTATAATTAATATTTTAATGTAAACGTGCATTGGCAGTGTCGAGTTGAGATTTTGCCTTTATTAAAAAAAATGAGTAAAAAATAATAATGTGACAACTGACATTATTGAATTGACAAATACGCGGGAAAGTGAAATAAAGTAGAACGACTAAAATCTAGCATTTTTTTAAATTATTCATAAAGATTTTTCTGATAACTTTAGTGTAATCGATTTAAATATTTAAGATATTTCTTTAAGTAACAATGTCTATTCTACATATATCTCATTATCTTTAAAAGTGTATGAAGAATTGAAGAATCATATATTGCAGTCGTTTACAAAAGTTTTAAAGACGTGACCGTTATGTTCCCGTTGTTGGTTTTTATTCAAATTCAAATTAAAATTTATTTAATTGAATTTTAAATTGTTTATATATAATTACATCAGTTGAAAAAAGTATATAATTTGAATGAAACTAAAATACTAACAATACTTCTAGAAGTATAAAATAAATTAAAATAATAATTTTGTTGAAATTAATTTGAAAAAATCAGTAAGTAATTAATATATATTTTTTATTATTACAGAGCATTCTTGAGTGCCCAACTTACAAAACATATACATAAAATACCATTACAGTTCGTTCGAGGAGTCGTAGTTGGACTGAAGTTATGTTTTCTGAGCTTTTGCACTGCACTGGCGTATCTAGAAATATTTTTCAGGGGGATCTGGTCATTTAGAAACTATGATTATTTATCTAAGTTAAGTTAATGCATAATGTACGTAATGTTTTTTAGTATTCTCAATACCGTACCATTTTAGCAAAACTGTTATTTTTTATAAAATTCCGGTATCCAGGTTTTTCGGTATTATCCAGGTTTGAATAGCTAGAGATCCAATAACACTTCACACTAGCCCGTGCCAACTCAAATCGGATTACCTCGCACAAAATTGGAGAAAATCTACGTTCATTTAACTAACATTGTTACGAAAAATAAATTCTCGGTTAGAATATAACATTGAATAAAGTCTGCTGAGAAAAAAAATATTTTACAGTGTAAAAGTAAATAAAACCCATTACACTTTTTTACTTCAAAGAAATGTCCACAAGAAAATATCAATCAAGATGCAAAAAAAGAGGCAAAATAATATTATTTTTTTAATGGAAAGAAATCGAAAGGTTTTCTAAAAAAACATACGAGTATATTACGATATTCCTTTAGAGCCTACAAACATAAATGAAAAGTAAAATTCGGCGTCGAGTTCCGCCGCTCAACAGGCAATGCTTCCAAGGGTGAACGGAACGTGCGGAGTGGAGTGTCCTAATACTAGGCTCCCTCTGCCTGCCTGACTACTGCTACATGCGAGATACAACGTAGAACTGAGAGACGCTGATAGGAGCAGGAGTCGACCAAGACCATTTTACATAGAGATAAAGAGAATTTTCAATCAAATCTGAGCTGATGCACTGCTCTAACAAATTTCTAAAGCAAAGTCTAAGCATATTACTGAAATCTTCGAGCAGATACATATTCGGAACTCGTCATTTTGGAATAATGACGCTGGCTATCTCGCACTGTAGAGCTCAATACCTAATGTGAAGTTCAGCCAATAAGCTATTCGGCGAGCTTTGTCGTCTTTGGAGATCCACAAGTCAATCGGGCCGAATGGAATCTGTTCTTTATTTTCATGTGGTCCTGAACTGAGATAGGTGCTAGCGCTTTTTTTTCGACTGCTTCATTAAGAAGTTTGTTTGCGCGTTAATCATTGTTAACGGGCAAACAACTTTTTAATGAAGAAAACTATATTAGTCATGACACTACTTCTCGAAAACCCTCCTCTTAAAGCCGAAAGTATGGGCACGGACCGCCCGGCCCTACCTCCTTCCTACGCGCCTGCTTTTAGTTATCATTTGCTCGGGAAAAAAAACGTCAAAACTAAGAAAAATCCTAAAATCTAATTTGCGCAGCACAGCTAATTTCAGAACCACCACAACTCATCGACCATTCGGTATGTAAAAAAAGAAATGATTATAAAAAGACAATTTAAAAATAAAAATAAATAAAAAAATTAACATTTCTCCGAATAAGGCTTCAACGGTTTAAAATCAGCGTTACCACTCAGGAAAGCGTCGACAAAATTCTGTACGGAATCCGTTGTTATTTCATCGCCATATTTCATGGTGACCATGCGTTGTTTATTAAAATCGATGGCGGTAAGCAGCGGCACTGCGTCATCTAAGCCGATGTGCTCTCTTATCATGTCAGCGCTATCTGTGCCATCGATGCCGATATAGAACATGACATGTTTGAACGACTTCTTCTTCATCCTGGAGTTCTTCGTGATGTAATCAAAATCCATGGTCTCATCGTCTGAGGAGTTCTGATAGGGGCAGAACCCTGGGTACTGGATGCTGCATTCCTCGTAGTAAGATTCAGCGGAAGGTGTTAGGACTGATTCAGAGAATTCTATTTCTCCATCTTCGTCGTCTGGAATGGAGTTGGTATTTGAATTATTAATAGTTATAAAATTTTATGAAGTTTGTAATAGCAATTTAATAAATCTAAATTTCATTTAATCTTAAGTTGTGTTTTGACATAAACAGCATCATAAAGAATCTGATCAATTATTATTACATTCTTATATTTTACTTGATGTTTACGACTAAACGATATGATAAATAATTAATTTTACTATTATTTCTGTTTCGTCAGTTTGAAATTTTGAATCGACAAAAGATGGCTTTGGGTGAAAATTGGAAAGTAATACATTACAAAGTTCTCTCTACACCAGGGGTTCCCAACCTTTTCTTGATCAAGGACCACTTCTATAACATTCTTGGTAGCAGGGACCACTATGCATGTTGGTATAATAAAAAATAATTGCGATAATCAAACAAAAACTTCGCCTCACCATCCCCATTCATAAAATTAAAATCGTTCGCGAACCATATTTAGGCTTCTGCGGACCACTGGTGGTCCGCGGACCACTGGTTGGGAACCACTGCTCTACACCAACGATACATCTTTTCCAATCCATCGATTAACAATTAATACGACGTTTAAAGGATGTTTAAGTAATTTAGTATACACGCATAAAGTAGATATTTACCAACAAACAGCACAACGGCGGGGTGACGCGCCATTTTCAATAGAGCCTGTTCATTCAACACTGACACCGGACGCTGTGCCCACGGGAAGTTCTGTAAGATATAACATGTAACGCTGTAATAAATATAATAAATCAGCTCCACGCTGTATTCCGCAGCAGCATACAGCAGGGAAGGCAGAGGGAACCTAGTGTTAAGACATTCATTCCCCTCTTGAGTGGTGGATCTCAACGCCGCACTTTGCCTCGACATCAGAGCGAAGAAATGGAAATATACATTTAAATAAATAATTCATTTCCTCGAGTGAGTATTGAACCCATAACCAGGTGTGTTTACAGTCACACTTAGTGCCCCTACGCTTCGACTGGCATCACAATAGAAATACATACATAAAAGATAATTAGAATATTTATTACAATATATTTAAAAAAAGGATAATTAATTCTTGGACTTAGGACGTAAACATTCCAGGGATTCAGAAAAAGGTGTTGATTTCAATTTCTAAATTAAGATTACAAGTGGTCAGGGGATGCATTTAGTTTTATACATTTTATTTTATTTGGAAACTCGATGTTTCAAACATTTTGTAATAGCCCGTCCTCCTGTGGCTATATGTGGTCGTACACTGGCATAATTATTATATCAAACTAATATCAACGATTTTTTATTTGCCTCGAGCTAACTGTACCTTGTCCTCTGGAGTGGTGGGTTTGATGCGCGATTAATCCGACTAATGAGTTTTTTTTAAATGAGGAAAAATGGCACAAGGGAGTAACTGTAAATGGGGGATGGTTGGTTTCGTTTCTTCGCTCTGGGGACGAGGTGAAGTGCGGTGTAAAATTTTGCCCCATGCTCAAGGTGTAGAAATCACAAAAATAAAACAATCAATAGATTATAATAAAGTGAAATGAACACCATACATTATGGATCGAACTAAAATTATCATCTCAGAAGGTATTGTGTGATATGTGTATTTCTACATAAATGAAGTCTACTCTTGACTTACCAAAGCCAACGGATCAGCAGCAAGATACTGCCTCCCATTCGTAGTTAGCACTTTGCCAGTGCCATCAGTTATGACTAGAGCGGGTATGCCAGCCACGCCCAGCGCGCCAGGCAATGCCAATCTCGTTTCATTGGCAGACCACGGTACTGATAAGGCGTTGGCAGATGATATGGAGGCTAGTGTCCGAGCGTAGGATTGTTCTGATCTGTTTGACAATTAAAGATAATTCAGTTAGATTAGTTTAGTTAGTATTTTGAATGTATATATAAAAAAAAATCAGCTTCACGCTGTATCCCACACACAGCAGGATAGGTAGAGGGAACCTAATGTTAAGACACTCCGTTCCCCACTTTCTGCCGGATTCTGGAGGCATTGCGTGTTGAGTGGCAGAACTCAACGCCGCGCTTTGCCTCGACACCAGAGCGAAGAAATGAAAATATAAATTTAAGTAAATATTTCATCTCCTCGAGTTCGGATCGAACCCACAGCCAGTCGGTTTTACAGTCACACTATGTGCCCCTGCGCCACGACCGGCCTCATCTCTTGTGTATATATTTATACTATAATAATATTTTAATGATTAAATGATTTCAGAGTCAAGATTTTTTAATATTATATTATTAAATTAAATTCCACTACACTTGAAACATTTGAATTAACATTTTATTTAAAGACTTCACCTTTTTTTAATTATAATCTAGCTATTTTCATACAAAAATGTAATAAAAAGAAATCCCAAAACGCGAAAAACGTGTACTATAACGTATAATATAACGAGGGGACTCAAGACTTGATCTTGGTAATCCCAACGCGTGGGGTCCTACTGGCTGGAATTAGATGTTGCTGCGAACATTGACGTAATTAACTCAATATCTGTAGAACAATTGGGTTTTTATGTTTTTATTTGTTATAGTGTTGGACACGGAGAGATTAAGATATATCAAATTTATTTTTAATATGCCAGTTTTTTTAGTTAAAGGTAATGAATGAAACATATTTTTTTACGGGTATTTTTTTTCTTAAGTGTGTATGACGTTTTAATAATATAAATAAAAAATCGTTTAAGTGGGAATCGAATACGCACACGCCAAGGCTTCCGTACCAATTTCAGGTTTAGAAAAAAGGAAAGGATGTTTAGGAGGAAGGAAAAATTTAAATTTGCTATATGCGTATGAAATTCAAAACTACAAGTTTATAATGTTTTTTTTTCTATGAAATATCTATATTTTCTTAACATTTCGGCTTTTTTTTCTTTATTTATTTTGTAAGTTCTAATTTCGTGCCCCATTTCATAACTGTAAGTGCTATAGTAATTTCATACATATTGCAGTAAAATCGATACATAATGCTCGTATCTTTTGATTGGGATAAGTTAGTAGCTTGATTGTTTCTGTGCTTTAAGGATCGTAGACCTGAATATTTGAAATTAATTTCAGCTCCACGTCATCTTTAAATAACTGGTCTTCACATATGGACAGACGGACAATAAAGTGATCCTATAAGGGTTCCGTTTTTACCTTTTAATGTACGGAACCCTTAAAAGGTGAAAGAAAATTATTTACGAACCTATTTTCTTTCCTTTATCTAAAAATATTGAAACTGGAAAAGCAACAGAAAACAGAAAAAAATAACAGAACTTATACTTAAAGAAATAAAAGTGACTATACCATCAGGATGTTACACAGCAAAATTCAACAAATGAAATAATGTAATACAAACAAACGTAAAACGAAACCGAAGCCTGTTATACGATAAAAGTTGGCGACGCGGGCGTAATGTGAAAAGTTTAGTTTGTTAACGAATGGTACGGAGGCGTCGCGCTGGGGGTCCCTGTAATACGTGAAATATTACAGAATTTTTTTAACTTTTATTGTATTTTTTTTTTCATTTTCACGCTGTATCCTGCATGCAATTGGATGGACAGAGAAAGCCTAGTTTCAACTTTTAAGGCACTCCGTTCCCCAGTTTCCACCGAATTCTGGAGGCATTGCGTGTTGAGTGGTGGAACTTAACGCCACGCTTTTGCTTCGACAATAGAGTGAAGAAATAAGAATATTAAATATCTCATTTTCTCGAGTGGGAATCGAACCTACAACTCACATTTTTTAGTTCTACACAACATTTTGTGTGTAAATTTGTTGTTAATGACTATTTCCTTTCATAGTTGAAAGTGTTTTTGATTAATTTATGACAGTAAAGATTGGACTAATGTATGTATCAATTGCATGGGTTGTACTATAATAGAAAATTATTATTATTTATTAAGTGTAGGTACGTATGGTTGTAGTATTTGCTTTAATTGACATCATGGTACTAAAAAAATCTATTTTTTTTATTTATTTATAATATAGGTGACTCGATTATATTACACAGATGTCTATACAGTGCTTAACGAGCTTAACTCAGGTACTACTTTGGTTCAAATTAAAGAAATATGTATATTTTCGTCTTGTTAAGTAATTAAAAATGAAAAATAAAGTAGCAGTTCACTGAGTTCTGTTTATTAATAAATATATTAAAAAATATATATGAGTAGAAACATAGAATATACCCAAGCAAAATCAAAAGCTGTCTGCCTTTTGATTCATCGTCGTCCTAACAAACAATAGCAACGTCGATAAAACCCGCTATACACGTAGTATTGCGAGGGCATTTAAAATTGTATTGCCCGATTTTTTGGCCTCTTTAAGCTGCACTTTGAACCCCTTATGGTTCCGTACTAACCTCTGCTATTGTGTTCCCTTGCAAGCCGAAAATATTGAGGCGGATGATTAAATTCTTCTTTTTTTTTTCTTTTCTTTTTAACTGTACAAAGTTTTATTTTCGCAACGAATGCCTTTTAAGCCGAATGTTAGGGTAATGGCTGTTGTATATAAATTGCGTGCTATTCAGTGAATATATTATATAAATTGATGAGTTTAAGGCTGAGTGAAGACACACCTCCACTGTATACGGTTGGGTATTGTTCAATTACAGCAGGGACAAATGTTTAATTTAAAATATAGAATTGTCCTTGGACTTGGCTTAATTAAGTGAGGCGTTGATCTAATGTAAATTCTCTAAGGGGATTACATTTGATAAAAACTGTAATGTAAAAGTGACGACTGGCGATGTGGCTCAGTTGTGTTTAAAAAAATAACACAAATACAGAATAATCTCAACTAATTTCACGCAAACCGCAAAGCCACGTAAAAGGTGGTAAACAACACAAAAACAAATGACAAAAGAAGGAAAACCGCTAAAACGTTCCGTATATTTCCTTTCAGTCTCTGTAAACCGGAACGTACTCCTATATGAGAATGACAGATATTTTTCCCGCCATATTTCTCTCGCGCGCCATTACGCGCGCTGTAAAAGGAAACTAAATGAGCTACTTTATGCCTTATGGTGCGTGTCCAAAGCTATAAATAATAATATCGTAAATACGGATTCGGATGGAAGCTAATAGGTGGTGGGTTTATTTCTTTTTTTTTTACACTTTGCGCGGTATGTATAGAGCATTTCACACTTTCTATTTATATAATAGGGTAGGTAGAAGAATTTCGTGTTAAGATAGACACTCCGTTTTCCACGCACCGCCCAAATACCGAGATATTGGTAGTTAGAAAGAAAGTGAAATTGAGAATAGAAAAAATAACTTCTTTTAACACAGAGAGATTTCTTTTATTAACAGAGATTAAAATTGAACGTTTTAAGTGTTTTAATTTTTTAAAATAAATATAGTACCCATTTTATATTGGTAAAATACCTACTAAATATGCGCGTATATACTATGCGCTGTTTTTGTTATAATTTTTTTTAATAAGAACATATCAAATATTACCTCAATCTTTTAGCTCCATCTAGTCAAGAAATATAAATAGAAGCCATTAGAGTGGGTACCAATATCTGCCAAGTGCCACTTAATTTATATCCGGTTCTTATCGCATAGTTTCGCCCGGGCGGGGCGGGTAAATAAGGTCATAAAACGTAGAAGGGCCCCCGTAATCCGGGGAAGGGAAACGTCTAAGGTTTATTGAAACGATAAATCCTAGTATACGCTTGCTTATTTAGATTTGGTGTGTTGATTTACACTGCATTTGAGTTTAGCATATAGCTGAATTGATAAGAGGTAGTAGATGTAGAGGTAGATAGTAGATATATCGTGATTTTGGTATTGAATTTGAAAAGACATTTTAAAATCAAAAGTCAATCCTCAGTTGATCCAACAACTACGTATTTTAAATTAACCGGATTAATCGCGTATATTTAGTATTATACATTTTTGGAAACCCGACGTTTCGACCACTTTGCAGTAGTCCGTGGTCACACGTGGTAGTAGACTGAGGTGGCATTCGTCTGTCAGTTGACATAATTATTATATGAAACTACCGCCAACGATTTCTTAATGGCCTCGCGTACTGCCGTGGATGGACAGTTCAAAGAATTTACGAATGGGTTTCAGGTAGTAGAAAATTTTCTGTCTTCTTTATTGAAGTTTAAATGTTTTTTTCATTTCAATAGCGTCGCGGATCATTCTAGGAATATATATGCGTTCTACCTAGCGCCTACCCATAGGGTGTAGGGTTTATCGAAGCTGATGTAATATTTGGATTTTATCCGCTGTACGCACACACGTAACTTCGATATGTCATTCTTGACCTCGGAGATGTGTTTTTTTACACTAATACTGATGCTTCTCTCTGTCTCTGTTTGACAAGCTACAGTCACAATCTAGTCTGCTTGCAAAGGAACATTATTTTTCACTGGTCTCAAGAGATGGTCTATTTTCCTGTTACGCTTAAATATTGTTTCTATGGACGGATATGTATTTTTGGAAATATTGCATGAGATGCAATGAGAAATTGTACATTTAACTGTCTTTTTAAGTGTAGTTGCACCACAAATAGAGTTTGTTTTAGTGACATGTCACTAATAATTATGGTAGTGACGAAACCTTTTTTTAAAAGACTCCTTTCTTTACTTTCCCATTATCGAGATATAAATATATAGGACTAGAGGGCGCGTGCGGCTTCGCCCGCTTCTTAGGAGTGAATTCTAAAAAAACCACGAAACACGTGTTCAATAAAATATTTTTAACAGTCTAAATTTAAATTTTTATAAAAATCAATGGCAATCTAAAGATTTTTCCATATAAAATTTCAACCCCTTATTTGAACCCTTAGGGAGTGAATTCTTAAAAACCATGAAACACGTGTTCAATGAAATATTTTTAAGAGTCTGAATTTCAAATTTTATAAAAATCGGTACAGATTAAATTTTTTTTCCATACAAACTTTCAACCCCTATTTCATCCTGTTAGGGTTAAAATTTTTCAAAATCCTTTCTTAGTGGATGTCCAGAATATGAAAATAAACATCTGCCCAAATTTCACGTTTCTACCATCAGCGGTTACGGCTCTGCGTGCGTCTTACCTCAGTCAGTCAGCACAAGTCCTTTTATATATATAGATAATTTTACCCGTACCCCCACATCAATTATCCATTGTCAGTACATTATATTATAATAAACATTTTTATATTTTCTCTACAAATTACGTAAATGATAAACTTGAAGTTAACCTGAATGGGATTGATTGATTTAACTACCATCGTATTCTCTCCAAATGCCCCAAGATGACACAATAATTTAAAAAATTGACAATATTCAAAACAGAGCCCCCCTAGTCGTCCTCCCCCCTTCCTATAATTTACAGACCCTTGTCTGTACCTACACTAAGTTCTATAATACCTATAGCTAAAGCCCTTAAGTCTTCATTGGCAATTCAATAACAACATCCTCATCAGATCCCTACCCAATTATCTTTATTAGCTGGCCACAGGAACACTCGATTGTGCAAACTCGTCTGTACAAACAAACACTGCAATAAAAAGATGATTATAGAATCGTGGGAATGATATAAATTCAATAAATAGAAGATTGGGAGTTTATTGAATATAAAGAAATGTTAATTTCAGATTATATCCATTTATTTTTTATTGCACGTTTTATTAGATTGAGCGCCATTATTAAATTTAGGAAAAAAACCTTTCTTTAACGGGGTATGCGGAGTTGAGTTCCGCCACTCAACACGAAATGCGAGAGAAAGAATCAAGAATTCGGCGGAAAATGTGGAACAGAGTGATTTAATGGGAAACATAGTATTTTAAAACTAGCTGCCCTACGAGGTTACTAGTGCCTACATTGTCCATACTAAAGTATGTATATAATATAAGACTAAATATAAACATATAATAAAAAACAAAAATATTTTCTCGGTATCATTTGTAAAAACTTTTCGGGATACAATAGTGAGACATTTGTTTGGCGAATTTATTGGAACATTTCGGAAAAAGGTTAAATTGTGTATCTTTTGTTTAACATTTTGGTATAAACCCTTTTTATGTATACAGTATTAAATAAAATACTGTAAATTATTCATATCAATTCTGTAAAATATTCATACCACATTAGATACTTATTTCAAAAAAAAATACAAAAGAATAATGAATATACTTCCAGAATTTGGTCACGTAGACCAAATAATCGCATAACTTTCACAAAACTCCATCTCTTAATAATAAATTTTTTCCCTAAAAAAAGTATGTATATCGTCCCTATGACAACATGTAAATATATGAAGAGTACCTAATGTGTGACACATTAGGTACTCTTCTCATATACAGTTATTTTGCACTTTAGAGAACGAAAAACAAACCATTGAGGCCGTCGTGGCTCAGCAGCACAACTTCTGACTATACATTCGACGGGAGTGGTTTCTATTTTCACTATCTCTGATATTGGGAAGTACATGGGGAACAAAGTATCTTAATGTTCTATCCCGTCTATAAACTAAAACTCAATATATCTAAAAAAAAATCTTATTCTATTTCTCCAATTAATGCGAAACGTTCGGATTTTCGGTCATTACCGATTCCCTTTGTGCTATTGTATCTTTGCTACAGTTGTAATACTACGAATGTAGCATCGATTGGTCAGTTCGTCGAACGAAAAATGGTTTTACTGAAATTAAAGTGCTGACACTATTTTTTGTAGTATTTATGCATGATATTACAAGATTTAAGTTCAAAATAGTGCCTTCTGATTCGACATCTAAATCGACACTAAACTCAACAAGAAGGAACCTAAAGTGCACATCATATACTTAAAATAAACCTAGCATTTCAACAAGTGTCCCTATGCCCATAATTTCCATAATATAAAATAATATCAAATATTTCTTAGACCTAGATATCATCCTTTATCAGTCCAACAAAATGTATTATGAGAAATTTTACACGCCACAAGTAAAAAGGGTGGGAAGCCCGCCAGTATCGATTTTGCTATTTTTATCAACAGTATTGCAGTCTTAGGTCTTTTATGAGACTAACTTGTACGTACTTGTGATGGGTAGGATCATGATCCTGATTACTGGCGTTCCAGTCGGACTTTGAAGACTATTAATTGCGCCACCGAGGGGGGATTTCAATGGGGTTGAAAGGGTGACATTTTATGTTTTTTTTCCTATCGTTTTTATGGTATACTTTGTGATATCGCTTCACTTGAGTTTAAAGCTGGTGTTTGTTGGACTTTTTTGAGTTGAGGTCGGGTGCAACGATTTTAGGTGTTGATGGTTCATGGATTTATTAATTTTTAGATGTTATATACTTTTTGGTGGTGTGACGACATTCGCAAAGTGGCTATCGACGACTGGATGAGAAAAGGTGAAGATCAAGCTCAATGGCGTAGTGGAGAGACCTATGTCCAGCAGTGGACGAGGACGGACTGATGATAATGATGATACACTCTTTATTATAATCTTATTGTACGCTTAAGTGGTTTCGTAATACGAAGCAGAGAGATCTTAGTGACAGATCACATTTCATTTATCACTTTTTGGGTTTCATACAAACAGAGAAATTACGTATTGAATAGCGTACATCAACACCGCGCCTACCTCAGAAACAAAAATATATTACACATGACTACGATCCACATATAATTTTAGATTCCAGTTCCATAGCGATGCCAAAAATATTGTTTGTTTTATTAATAATTATGTTAAAATAAACAATAAATAAACATATTAAGTTATATATATATTTGTTATAAGAGGCCAGTCGTGGCGCAGCGGCACGAGGTGTGACTGTAAATAGACTGGTTGTGGGTTCGATCCCCACTCGAGGAGATGAAATATTTACTTAAATATATATTTCCATTTCTTCACTCTGATGTCGAGGCAAAGCGCGGCGTTGAATTCTGCCACTCAACACACAATGCCCCCAGAATTCGGCCGAAAGGAGAAGGGAGTGACAGCGTGAAGGTTACAAAAATAAAAAAGTTTCTTTAAAAGAACTGTAGAGAGTACCTAGTGTTAAAACAGTCGATTCTATATCAACACGCAATGCTTCCAGAATTCGGCAGAAAGTGGGGAAGGGAGTGTCTTAACACTAGGTTCCCTCTGTCTACCCTGCTGTGTGCGGGATACAGCGTGAAGCTGATTTTATATTTGTTATAAACTTAAATCTTACAAAATCCGATATTGGACTGAAACCGAAATGTTTTCAGTACTCGGCAAGTAAGTCCATTACTCACACCCGTATTGCGTTATCTTGTTACAAGTTTCTTTGCGGAATGTTACATACTTTAACTTGTTCCTTATTTCTATGGGATAGTTTTTTTTGCTTTAATTTTAAATTTTGTTTTGTTATAAAAGTATTTTTATATATTGTCACTATTTTTCTTTGAAATACAGTATTTATGTTAGAGGAGAAAAAAATTGCGTTAAACTGTTAGCGTGATGCTCGATGTCGATTACTACTCGGAAATAGATTATATTTAAGTTAATTTCATTACTTTGCTCTGGTAGATAAAGCGTGGTCTGACATAGCCTACGTAAATTATACTATAAATAGTAATAAATGCAATTTTTTTTAGAAAACGTATAAAAATTAGAATGTAGAATGATTTCAACCAGCGCTTTTTGGAAGCAATCCAAGCGCTCTGACCAATGAGCCATACGTTCTCATTAAGTAGCTTAATTGAAAATTGAAATTTTCATATGTTAGCATTCTTATGTGTAAGTGGGATTTTGACACTAATAAATTATTAATATTAGTCAATATTCTTTTATAGCACACTAAACTTGGTATTGAGGCCATCGTGACTGTAACGCGACGGCTGTAGGTTCGATTCCCATTCAGGGAAACGACCTATTTTTTATGAATATTTTCATTTCTTCGCTCCGGTACAAAGGTAACTGCGCGGAGATGAGTTCCGCCACTCAAAATGCAATGCCTCAAAAACTTCGGCGGGAAGTGGGAAGCAGCGTGTCTTAACAGAAGTGTGCCCTGTGTTCTCAGTGGCTACTCTGCTATATGCGGGATACAGCGTGAAATCTATAAAAAAAACTTGGATGACCTACTAGTATATATTGTATTTACCCCAGAACCCACGTTTAACCTTCGTTTGTCACTGTCACTTATTGGGTAACTCAGCGAAGGGCGACAAGGGACGGATTGGCTGATGTCACTGTTTACTTTTATTGTTATCGGTTTTAACATATTGTTATTTATTTTTTTAGGTTAGTATCTGGGACTTTTTTGATAAATAGCAATTAGTATATTAAATAAAACAAAAATTATAAGAAATAATCTCTATATATAATAAGACAGTAAAAATATTTTGTCTGTACATTTAGTACTTTTGACAGAAATGGATAGAGGGACACTTAAAAAGACTAATAGAAAGCAAAAAGATTTTTTTTGAATTTCTTGTCTGTCTGTCTGTCTGTCTGTCTGTCTGTCTGTCTGTCTGTCTGTCGACATATTGTTGTCCGCATTTTTCTCTGAAACTACTGAACCGATTTACTTGAAAATTTCACCAATTGCTTTGTTTTAGCTCAATTTAGGTTCTAAAGTTTGGTTCATCAAAATCGGTTCATTAAAAAAAAAGTTATCGTCATTTGAATGAACCCAAGGCATTAGCTTGCCAGCGAATGTTATATAGAAATCGCGCTGGTATGACCCTGGCTAAAGAATGACGTTCGAAACGTTAATTTAAACTTTATATTTGTTTGTCATTCTATTATAGGGTGTGAGGCCAGTCGTGGCGCAGCGGCACGAGGTGTGACTGCAAAATCGACTGGTTGTGGGTTCGATCCCCACTCGAGGAGATGAAATATTTACTTAAATTTATATTTCCATTTCTTCGCTCTGGTGTCAAGGTTAAGCGCGGCGTTGAGTTCTGCCACTCAACACGCAATGCCTCCAGAATTCGGCAGAAAGTGGGGAACGGAGTGTCTTAACACTAGGTTCCCTCTGCCTACTCTGCTGTGTGCGGAATACAGCGTGAAGCTGATTTATTTATTTATTTTATTA
>JAATLQ010013760.1:0-20855 GCA_013421005.1 Heliconius erato x Heliconius himera | reverse complement strand
CCTTGTTACGAGTGCGAGAAAATAAAACCGCGTATATAGGTTATACAGCCATTATATTAGGTTATTTATCTTCATATACGAAGATATAGAATAGACAGCAATGCCGTTATGGGGTAGCACCCTAGTAATAAGTCAAAACATACTTTATTTTAAGTCCATTAAGATATATTACTATAGCGGAATTTTTAGTCGCGTCTTTTCTAACCATAAGCAGAAAAATCACATAATAGAATAGAATTTAGTACTTACATAGTTATAAAAGAATAAAATCAGCTTCACGTTTTTTCCCGCATAGGTGTTTACCTAGCGGTAATACACTCCGTTGACCACTTTTTATTTAATTACGTGATAGAAGATATTGCGTGTTGAGTTGTGAAATTTCAACCCGCTCTTTGTCTACCAGACTGAAAATGATTTGAAAATGATGAAAATAATTAAAATTTAGTAATCATCCTTTTGAGTTTTCTTTTTACAGAGGTTTTATTAACCGACTTATGTAAGAAAAGGAGGTTATCATTTCGAATGTATTTTTTTAGTTTTTTTTAATGTTTGTTACCTCAGAACTTTTGATTGGGTTTCGACTTAAAATTATAAATTATTATTTAATTATTTTTGTTTAACAAAATCAAAGTACGTTTTACTTATGTAAAATATTTTTTACTTTGTTGTTTAAACATTTTTTTTGTTAAAAATTAATTTATTTTTGTATCACGTTTCTCATATCCGTGCCTTCTTTGATCATAAAAATATATTTGGATTTCTCTTTTCTTATGATTATATGAATTTCTCATCAATTTGAAACACCAACTAACACTGCAAAATGCTATTTCATACAAGAATATCACTTTCGAATGCCCAAAGTAAGCTCACGTATACGTAACACGATGCATACACCTACTCTGTCTAATACCGAGAGCGCACAAAGGATCCAAATTCACAGCTCACAGTCAAACACCGCAGACAGTCTTTTGCTAAAATTCCTTGCTTTTCCGCAATGAGATGCATTTTCAGCACCGAAATCTGGTATTAAGATGATTAATGTCCCAGTTTTTGGGGTAATATGTTCATTTTGTTTGAGGGTGTTCGGGTTAAAAGCAGGTCGGGTAATTGAGGGTGAGGAGCCTTTTGGTTATTCGTAATGTATAACTTTTGGGATACAAAATTATCATACTGTGATAGATATGTTTCTACTGCGAAAATGGATAAGAATTATGTTTCACGCTGTATCCCGCATATAATAGCGTAGGCGGAGATAACCTAGTGTTAAGATACTTTTCTCCACATTTCCGCCCATTCTTTTGACACACTGTTACCAGAGCGACAAAATGAAAACATTTCATATCCCCGACTGGGAATCGAACTCATACTAAAATTTCTATTATTTTTTATCAGCTTCACGCTGTATCCCGTATGTAGCAGGGTAGGCAGAGGAAGCCTAATTTTAGGTATTGCGTGTTAAGTGGCGGAATTCAATGAATATTTCATTTCTTCGAGTGGACATTTCTTTACTTTCAAAAGTACCTTGTATATTTAACCAAGTTTAGTAAATTGTCGCATGTAGATAAGCTTAGTTGAATGTGTTGACCTGTCACCGCAGTGAAATCCCGCTAACACCACGGGCCATCTGACCCGAGACTTAGCTAGATGCAGTGGATTAAACTATTGAAGCCAGTCGTGGCGCAGGGTCACAAGGGTGTGACTCTGACGCGACGGTTGTGGGTTTGATCTCTACTCGTGGGCATTAATTATTATTTACATTTTTTTTTATTTTTTCGCTCTGGCACTCAACGTACAATACCTCGAAAAAATCGTCGGAAAGTGGCGAATGGAGTGTCTTATCACTAGGTTCTCTTTGCCTTCTTTGCTATGCGCGGTATACAGCGTAAAGCTGTGAAGCTGTATATATAGAGTTGATACTCCATTTATTGTACTGTCTACACTAAAACAGTAGAAACTCTTTTATCCGGCCCCCAGTTCTATAAATTTGTGATTATCCGGACTATCAACCGCCACAAAATATATAAAATACCTATGCACGTCAATGTTAAATAAATTGTAGCCTATATCTTATTCTGTATAATTGTAAAGTTTCATCAAAATTTGTTAAGTACTTTTTACGCAAAAGTGTCTTTCTGTCGCTATTTCAATATAAAACACTTTAGTTGAACGCAACTAGAAATAGCACTCTAATGTCTGAAGATATTTTTGTCTACAAGTTTTCCCCTTGTATGAAATATTATAGATTACAAATATATATACAAGTTTATATAAGGCGTGTGACGTCAGCAGACAGTCGCGACAGGTACTCCGTTGTAATGGAAAGGGTGAAGCAGGGTTGATACGTAGGCACTATTCTAAAGGGTATTACAGTGTTACTTCGTAGAATATCTTAGTGTTTGTGTTTTTTTAAATATTATTTTTACTATTCTCAAGTTTTTCTAGATTTATATAATAAAGATTAAATTATTATTTTTCTTAAATCCAGATAAGTATGTTTTTTTAGTTTCTACTGTAGTACTGTACTACTAGTACTGTATCCCACTTATAGAAAGGTAGGCAAAGGGAACCTAGCTAAGACACTCCGTTCTACACTTTCTGCACAATTTTCGAGACAGTGTCATGCTTTGTCTACCAGAGCAAGAGCTAAAT
The DNA here is from genome assembly GCA_013421005.1 of Heliconius erato x Heliconius himera. NCBI lineage: Eukaryota > Metazoa > Arthropoda > Insecta > Lepidoptera > Nymphalidae > Heliconius > Heliconius erato x Heliconius himera. The sequence goes on along the minus strand of JAATLQ010013760.1, from coordinate 18,206 downwards.
TGTAAATATAAAAATAATTCATTCCACGACGGCTGGAAAATAATTAAATAATAATATTTATTCCATAAAATATGAAGTCGAGCTTATTTTTTTATCTAATTATATTATATTAATTGTGTAAACAATGTGTCAACATAGTTTACCATATAATAGATAGTTCTCCATACTAGAAAGTCGGATATTTTTTTTCGTTTTCGCAAAAGATATGATTAAATAGAATAGTATCAGTCCTAGAAGATAATCTTGGTCATCATTAACTTGAATGGTACAACCCTGTGAAGGGCAGACGGAAGGACAGGATAGGCTTATTAATCTAGATCCAATTTGATTGGAAATGGATTCCTAAAGTCATCTTTAGTTGACGCTTGACGTGACATAAGGAAAGTTGAAAGTGTAATTTGTCTAAATTTGGTAAAGAAGTAATATCTTCTAGACGGTAATATTTTTTTTTACTTCTTCACGTGATGATAAAGTATTTAGTGATAAGTGTCTCCATTTTTAGGATTTCGTACTTCGAAAGATAAAACGGAACCATTTAAAGGATATCTCTGTTGTCTATATATCTGAATGTCCTTTAGCCTCTCCAGACGTCAAGATCGCGTGTAGGAATCAATCTGAAATGTATAACAAATATCCAGGTCTACGATCCCTTACAGCAAATTGTGGATTTGAACCCATACTTCTAGCTTTATAAATCTTTTATTATATTATTGAAGTCAATAGTTTACATTAATCGTGTAATTTGATTCTAGGAGGGAACGGTCACGCGAAGCCCGTAATGGGTTGTTAGCATAGGAAGGGCTGCTAAATGCTATTATGTTAGTTGTATAAATTAAATTGTAACACAATCTATTTACTTCATAACTGTTTTGTTTAGAAGAGTAGCTATAATAAGTTTAGAATTTTATATGAGTTTTAGTAGAGGATTCGTAGTCTAATTTAAATAGAGTAAAGACGGTCTCAATGTCTGTCCGTCTGTCACCAGGCTGTAATTTATGAATTATGACAGTAAGACTGTTGATCTCTGTGTGATCACAGATTATGTTTTTCTGTTGTCGCTATAACAACAAATACTAAAATACACAATAACATGAATATTTAAGGGGGCTCTAATACAACAAACGTATTGTTTTTGCTCGTTTTTCTCTATTTTGTTAACAGCAATAGGTAGACGCTTGAAATATTTGCAGAAAATTTAGTTGTATATTTTTTTATTATAAGTAATTAAATTAAAATAAAATAAATATTTAAGGGGGATTCCCAATACACATATTCTTTTTGTCGTTTTTATACGGATAGATACGGAACCCTTGGTGCACGATTCCGACTCGGACTTGGTCGGTTTTTTATTGGAAGTAAGTTGGAAGTAATAAAAGGTAATATAAATATGAATTCGTTATATATTTCTCGCTTTTTCTTTTTCCAGCCAATACAATAATAAGTATTTATAAGTAAAAGTTTAGGAATCAGATAATTTTCTTTATATGTATACTAAGAAAAAAATATAAGACCAATAAGGTTTTTACCAAAAAGTGTTTATAGTAATAGACTAAAGTTTGTATAATAGTAGTAGACTTGGTTTCGCCGCTATTCGAGATATTATGTGCTAAGAAGCTGAACTTAACAACGCGAGTTTATCTTGTGATATTTTAATATCTAAATACCTCAATTAAATCCGCTTTTCCAATTTTAAACTGAAGGAATTGTTCAGAGTGCCCATTATGCGACGTTATCTCGTAAACATGATGTCGAAAGAACTGAGAGATGGGGTAAATTGTATATTATTTGAATACCATTAGTATCATTTATTATGACAAAGTGCATTGGAAATGATATTATAATAGCCTGTTTACTTTAAAATATGCGTTTATTTCTTATTTGCAAGTTTGTATTAAATTTAAAATTAAATTAAATCAGCTTAACGCTGTATCCCGCACACTGCAGGGTAGGCACTTTCTGCCGAATTCTCGAGGCATCGCGTGTTAAGTGGCAGTACTCAACGCCGCGCTTTGCCTCGACCCAGAGCGAAGATATATTATCGTGGCATATATATTAACTAAGGTATCTTAATATATATATATTTTTAAAAAAATCATGGCAAATACTGAAGACTTAGATTGGAGTAGAGTGTATGTAACACGAATACTCTTATGAATCCAAATAGTCAGAAGAAGGAGTTTTATGTAATACATGAGATATGGAGTAAATTATTTATCGTATTCTTATTTTAGTTTCACGTTTATCCAGCATCATCGATACTGTGTTCTCGGAGGTCAAGTGTGGTCTACCCCTGCCCCTCTTACCACTCAGTCTTGCAATAATTATAATAGTTTTTTTATAATATTGTAAATTAGATTTATCTAATAAAGACTGCTTCAAGTCTCAAAGTGCCCGAAGCATTGTCTACTTAAATATACAATGATTTATATAAAAATGTGACTAAAATGAAAAAATAGAAACAATATTTTAAATTAAGGATATTGGGTTTGCATTATTCTGTAAAAATTATGATTTATTACACGCTGTTATTTTCTATTCAGTGTAAAATTATCATCTCTAGTCAAAGTGCGATGTTATGTTCCTCCACTTTATACGTGTACGGGCGTTGCGTGGGGAACGGAGTGTCTTAACAATAGATATATCATATTATCTGCGTGTACAGAGTGAAGATACTCTATATTTTTTGTCAACAACTATATTCCAATCTCATTCTAATAAATGAAGTTCCTGGACTATTTCAAATTTCTCTTTGGTCTGGCCTAAATATGCTAAAATGTATGACAAAACCTTGACAAAATACCCCAAATTTAGTAAAAAGACAGGATTCGCAGGAACAATGACAAAAAGGGAGTACAAGATGCTCTAGTTCCGTAACGTGGTAGTGCCAATTAGTTAGCGCAACGTCGACGAGAGTGTTAAGTACTGTTGACTGGAACTAAGTGCAGTTTGGGTTTGGGTACACTGGGAAAATTAAATTTGGAGAACGGTTAACTTTGAGGCATTTGATGTTTTGGTTTCGTAGTTTTTGGATGCTATATGCTATTTTGATGGTAGATTATTATGGTGATGCAGTTAAAAATAATTTCGAAATGTTCATATATAGTGGCGATCGTCGTGGTGCAGGGATACAAGCGTGCGTCTGTAAACGCGACGCTTGTGGGTTCGATTCCCACGTAGGGGAACGAAAGGAGTTCGACAGTTCGTCGTTTAGTTCCGCTGCTCAACACGCAATTCTCAAGAATTCAGCGGAAAGAGATGAACGGTCTTAATGGATAACGGAGCGTCTAATCTAAACACTAAATTCCCAGAATCGGGAACCAAGAGTTATGACTCCGTTTCAACTATCCTATTATCGAGACATTGCATGATCGAGTGACCGAATTCACAGTCAGAGCACTTATTGCCAGAGCGCCAAAAATACTTTTTTATATTCGTTCCCCCGAATGGGAATCGAACCCACAGCCATCACTCAGACTCTGTGTATGTATATTATACATATGGAGGGCTCGTTATATGCTCATTGACTTTCACCCTCAGAAAGAATAACTTATAATTTTTCCTAGCAATATAGAAATTTAAATATTTTCCGTTTCCTTGAGGAACTTTGTCGGAAAGAATGTAAATATTTAAGTGCCTCTCGACTGAATTACGGAACGTCTTTACTTTTTTAAATTAATTAAAATGCTGTAAAATTGTACGTAGATACAATTGTATTGAATATACTTAAGTTGATTATTTTTATAATTTTAATGTAATGCGACGTTAGCGAGTTCGATTCCCACTCACAAGAGAGAACTATTATTATTTTCTCGCTCAGATAAGAAGACAAAACGCCGCGTTGAGTTCCGTCACTCACCCACACAATGTTTTTTCTTTCTCGAAAATTATCTCCCATTTACACAATTTATGAAATTTAGTAGATAATTAAAAATATTAAATTTTCTACCTATATTGTCTGTAGAGGATCTTTAAATGCAACCTACCCTCATTCGTTTCAAATTTGTTTCTCTCTCAGTAAAACTGAATGTATTGTAAAGATTTGAACTCTATTGCAGTGCCATGACCTGCTTTCAACGGTTCAATTGCACATACGAGTATGGGAAGCTGCATTTTTCATTCGATGAGAAACTAGGTTAACTATGCCAGAGAGGTTGTTGAAAACTGATGAAGTTTGTTTTTAATTTGTTTCATTATTCATAACAATGATTCTTTCAATTCTCATATTGTAAAAATTATAAGTGAAATTGAACTGGTAATTTTTAAGTACACGCTGTATATACAGTATACATATAGAGCGCATATACAGTTTTTATGCTGTAAAAAATGTGATAAAGACAAAAAGTAAATAAATTTCTAAAGGATAGGTATCTATTTCATAAAAAAAACAATTACTATGCCATTGAATAATAATTATAAATGCAAAAAAAAAATAAAAAAAATGTATCATAATAATTTCTAGATTAAAAATCTTGGGTACATGAAGTGTGCAATTAAAGCGAGGGGAAGAACCGCGACGTCAGGGCCGCCATATTGCCGCGCCGTTCGCGCCTTTTTACTCAACTCAACCGGAAATTATAGTAAGTGCTTTTAGTTTAATTTTTTTTTTTTAAATTAAAAACTAGGTTAATGAAGTAAGCTTGAGCTTAACATATTTTCTTGGTAAAATAAAATTAAATAGTAACAGGAATATATATCGTTGATGGCCGTCGTGGCGTAACGGCGTTGACTGTAAACGCGACGGTTGTGAATTTGATTTCCATTCAGGGGAGTTAATTATTTTCATTTCTTCGTTCCGGTTACTAAATAAAGCGCGGCGTTGAATTCCATCACACCCATGTCTCTAATATTAAGCCGAAACTGGAGAATGGAGTGTATGTATACGGTATACAGTGTGGAACTTAAATTAGATTTTTCCATATTCAAATAAAAATAATTTTATTTTCAGCATTAGGTAACACATGGCAGCTATAAACCAAAGAAATAAAGGAGTTATGTATATTATATTTTTACTGCTAATAAAGTTTTACGCAACTTTTGAGTTAGGCTGTATATGAAATGTGAAATATTGGTGGCACCTGCTGCTGTGGTTTGGTACTAAAATATGATTTGATTTCAGATTTCCTTATACGCATATGGCCTATATAGGATAATAAAACCGATCAAATTGATTGTTTGTTTGTTTGTTTGAAAACTCCAACCTCTGAAACTACCAGCTAAATTCGAAAAATACTTTTTGCGCTTACAGCCATTTAATTAGAAATATGAGATGAGGATATTTAGGGTTAATTACTGAGGCATTTTGGGTGATAGGGACGAGGTATTTTCAATTTTACGCTCGTATAATAATACATTTTCGTTTTCAATTTTACGCTCATTTACAATTCACATTTTGCGTAACAGTACATTAGAAATTGATTTTATATAAAAAATATGGTAAAGCTGCGGTGGCGCATTGATAAAGTTTTTGTAAAAGCGACGGATGTGGGTTCGATTTTCACTCGAGGGAAAGAATTATTTTCGTTTCTTCACTTTGATATCAAAGCACATCATTGAAGTTTTAATAAAAATTAAACATGCAATGTTTCGAAAAACAGTGCGTGGACCCCCCTACCTATCCTGCAATACGCGGTATACAGCGTGAAACTTCCTAATAAGTATCTAAAATTAAATTAAATTAAAAATTAAATTAGCTTCACGCTGTATCCCGCACACAGCAAGGTAGGCAGAGGGAATCTAGTGTTAAGACACTCCGTTTCCCACTTTCTGCCGAATTCTGGTGGCATTGCGTGTTGAGTGGCAGAACTCAACCGCGCATAACCTCGACACCAGAGCGAAGAAATGGAAATATAAATTTAAGTAAATCTCCTCGAGTGGGGATCGAACCCACAACCAGTCGGTTTTGCAGTCACACCTCGTGCCGCTGCGCCACGACCGGCCTTAAGTATGTAAAATCTAACAAAATTAAGCAAGACTATATAATTCGTATACACAGACAGTCTAATTTTATATACATACTTGGAGAAAGTGTAGAGGTCTTAAGATCTTTAGAAAGTCATTACTAAATGTTACGCTTACGTCTGAACTTTAAGCTCCAGGTGGCTTTTATAGATTTACTAAAATTAATTTCGACTTGAACGTATAACTTATGGAATATTATTGGAATATATTATATTTTGTGTATATTGAGACAGTCATGACGCAGTGGGAAAACGTCGGGCTTTAAACGCAACGGTTGCGGGGTCGATTTCTACTCTGGGAAACGAATTATTTTTATTTTCTTAGCTCGAATGAACTAGACGAAGCGGATGATTGAGTTCTGCCACTTAACACATAATGTCTTAAAAATTAGGCAGCGTGTAGGAAGCAGAGTGTCTCAACATTAGGTTTCATCTGTCTACTCTATTATATGCAAGATAGCAATGTGAAAAAAAAATCAGCTTCACGCTGTATCCCGCACACAGCAGAGTAGGCAGAGGGAACCTAATGTTAAGAAACTTCGTTTCCCACTTTCTGCCGAATTCTGGAGGCATTGCGTGTTGAGTGGCAGATCTCAACGCCGCGCTTAGCTTCGACACCAGAGCGAAGAAATGGAAATATAAAATTAAGTAAATATTTCATCTCCTCGAGTGGGGGTCGAACCCACAACTAGTCGGTTTTACAGTCACACTTCATGCCGCTGCGCCACGACCTGGTTATATTGAATAAGTCCTGGTTTATATTGAATAAGATTTATCGAGTAATGTAATGTAATATTTTTGTCCATTCCCATAGGAAACCACTCCCTAAGGAACATTCACGACATATAACAGCGTTTAACGCCGCGTAGTTACGGCTGTGCATTGTCTTTCATTCCTTTAGTATGGAAAGAATTTTATATATAAAGATTACTGTACACGTACCCTCAATATATCTTCCCTCGTGCCTCGCCACCACTGTCCTTCTAATTGAGCATACAATTGAAATACTTAGTATGCAATTCAAGTCGTTCTAGAAACAATATATCTCAAACACTTTATTTACTAAGACTTCGCGAGGGTGGTCTCAAATGACTGATCCATTTCGACATTTGAGTGTTCGTAAAAGCATTGTTAGAATGTAACATGATAACGTGCTTTTAGAAGAATATAAATAGATATAAATTATTATCTAATCCGACGGAGAAACGAATATATATTTAGAAAAGTAATACTTATATCAGCCATTTATATTTATATATCTATATATATTTTGGGCAGTGGTGTCGCAGTAGCACGAGGTGTGACTGTAAAACCGACTGGTTGTGGGTTCGACCCCCACCCGAGGAGGCAAAACACGGCGTTGAGTTCTCCCATTCAACACGCAATGCCTCCAAAATTCGGCAGACAGTGGGGAACGGAGTGTCTTAACACTAGGTTCCCTCTGCCTACCCTGCTGTGTGCGGAATACAGCGTGAAGCTAACTTATTTAGTAATGTTTTTTTATGAAACCCTTTGTTTCTTAAAAAAGCATTAAAAAGGAAGATTAAAAAATCGTAAAATCTCCTCTTTCTTAATTTCCTTCTCAAGTCTATGAACATAGACTAACGATCCTAAGTTTGTCTTAAAAAATGATTTGGACAAAGAAAATATACTTACATTAATTTTGACGTAGCTTGATCAGAATATATGGCTTAGTGGTCAGAGCGATTGTACGGTTTCCACTCAAATCAAATTCTGCTACTATTAAATTGTTGTACGTATTCTAAATAAATCATTTTTCTGTATCGAGTGTGGAATAATTTAAAAATGTTAAAAATATACTCATGCGTTAATACTTCTCACTTACCTAACCACTTTATCCTTTATTCCATTTCACCTGACACTTGCCCATCCCAAAACAGACGTCTAGTGAAAACCGAAAACGACTACAAATAAAAGCAAGCAAAATTAAACCCGCCATTTCCCCATCTCCCAAAATGGCTTTAATAACCCAAAAATATTGTATTGAAAAATATAATTATTAAATGCAGAAAAGCGAAAACTCTCCGAGTGTTCCGCAACACCTATTCAGCTCAAGGGCGCGGTGGGATCGTATCAACACTTGAAGTTTTTTTTTTCAAAGCAATCAGTATAGGGTTTTCATTGGCATGGTTTTTATTTCAATGGTGGAAGTCCTATTTTCCCATAGAAAAAAGTCCACGGCGGGGTCCCTCCGACCCCATTGTGCTCGCGAGGGTTACCCTGTAATTATTTTTGAAGGGAATTCGTACGCTTCGTGCGTAGACCGTGCGGGAAGTATTAAGAGCACGTTCATTTATTGTGTAAGTAAACAAGGTATGTGTGTATGTGGGAGTTTAAAAGGTTGGAAATGGCTTAGTAAATTAGTTTTATTTTAATATATTTTTTGAATTTCTGAAATCTGAAGTTTGGCAGGCACGTAACGGTGCAGCTTCTTACTGTAAAGACGACGGTTGTGGTGTTGATTCCTACTTGGGGGTATGAGTTATTTTCATTTTCCGGCTTTGGTAAGCAGACAAATCGTGGCGTTGAGTTCGTCACTCAACACGCAATGTCTCGAAATTTAGGCGGTGCGTGGGGAACAGTATCTAACACCCGATTCTCTCTGTACATCCTGGTAAATACGAGATCCATCCATGCATGTGAAATTCCTTCATGAACGTATGAATATTTAATGGGTGCAAATATAAATATATTTTTTTAAATTATTATAAAATGATAATTATTTTTATATTATTTTTCATCTTTGTTAATCGGTTTTCAATAAATTATTCAATATTCTATAATAATATAAACCACTAGAAGTCACGTGTTGGCTAACTACCAGTACCTACATTATATAATGTGGTTACTTTCGCAATCTAATGCTATGGATAAGGCTTTGTTTGGTTAATGTTATTGTATTGTTTTTCTTGAGTATTGTTAAAATATTTTTAACATAACGCCCTATATAACACCTAAAGTTAAAAACATCTTCAAAAATACTTATTTAGAAAAAATATAAAAATTTGAACGTAGCGGGTCTCGAACCCGTCCCTCCTGGAAACCGACCAGGCGCTCTGTACATACGTAAAAGTATCTTCAAAATAAAATATTTCGAATTAAATATAGTTAAAACTATCTAAAGGTTTTTAACTATTTAAGACACTTCCGGTTTCCATTGTCCATCGAATTCTGGAGGTATTCCTTCCTCATAAGAGGTCCTTACCAGAGTGAAGTTATGAAAATGTTAACTATTTTAATTCGTCGATTGGGAATCAAACCCGCAACCTGTCGCGTTCACACTCACACGCTAATGCCACATTTCAATATATTAGTAAATACTAAGAGCGTCTTCGTGTTATAGTATAGCGCAAAACTGAACACTTCACTATTCATATAAAACATTTTGTAGATTTCGATTAAATTTGGTGAAAAGTGGGGAACGAGAGCGTCTTAATGGGAACGAGTGTCTTATCACTAGAATCCCAGTTTTTCTTTGCTTACCTTGCTATGTACGGGATACAGCGTGAAGTGTTTATGATAATTATTTTTCTTCTAAATACGGGTTATGCGGGAAAGAGCGTAGGTAATCGTCCTTGTTCAGTTGTGGCGCAGGGGCACAAAGTGTGACTGTAAACGCAAGTGGTTGTGAGTTCGATCGCCAGTCGACAAAATGAAATATTTATTTAAATTTATATTTCCATTACTGTGCTCTGGTGTCGAGGCAAGGCGCGGCGATCAAATCCGCAACTCAACATGTAATGCCTCCAGAATTCGGCGGAAAGTGTGGAACGAAGTATCTTAAAACTAGGTTCCCTCTGCCATCTGCTTTGTGAGAGATACAATGTGAAGGTTCCTGCTTAGATTAGATTTTTTTTATTATGTTTTTTTGAATAGAAATATTTTGCATTACAATAAAAATTACCTTCTTAGTACACATTGTATTTAAAAACAATGCGTAAACGGTTTTAAGTTCACGCGACAAAAATATAATTTCAATTGTATTATAAACCTTCATTGTCCATTACACTCGAGCGGAAAGCCGTCATTATAACAATAATAGAGAAAATATAGTTTAAACGAGAGCTCTCCATAGTGTAGCTTTTCTAGTGGAGGACCGCCTTTATATTAATAGAACAATGTTACTTTAGGACAATAGTTAAAATATGTAAAACTAGCTACTGGTGCGCGGTTTTGTTCGCGCTGTTTTCGATTTTTCCAAGAAATATCGCATTTAACATGTAATATCTGTTTAGATTGGTGAAATAACGTGCTACCGGGCGTCAAATTAATAAATATATACGAATAACATATAAATATACAGCAAATATTTAAAGGACTACGTACGATATACGTACGGATATACGTACGATAGATTAAGAAAAAAAAAATAGTCTGGCCATAAATAGTGTTACCATAAAAAAGAATAACAAAATATTATTTTTGAATTTGGAATCTGTCATTTTTGCGATGATATGATTGTGCAATGTGTTATCTTACTTTTGCGCCAATGTATTGTAAAAGAAGTAATTGTTAAAAAAAATTATAAATATCAGCTTCACACTGCGTCCCGCATACAGCAGGGTAGGCAAAGGGAACCTAGTGTTAAGACAAGACCTAGTGCCAAATTCAAATTCAAATATTTTTATTCAAAATAAGAAGTTACACGCTACATTTTTTGAACGTTAAATAATTTACCACCAGCTCACTAAAGTTAATGCCTCAGACCTGAGAAGAATCGGCGCAAGAAACGAGGCGGGACTTATATTTTTAAATCAATTATACAAATATGTATTTAATTATTTGTAACAGTAATACCTTTGAAACAGACTGGAGCGAGCATTTCATTCCCAAGGCGTGTTATCATTTATAAAATCATTAATTTGGTAATAACCTTTAACCCACAAACGTCTTTTCACATTTTTTTTAAATTGTGATATAGAAAATTCTGAAATGTTTTTTTAACATACATAACATTTTCAAAAATATATTGAGATGCAATTGTCAATATTAATTTCTTTAAACGAAATTAAAATGAGACCACATAGGAAGCACTAGCTTTCAAATAAAAAGAATCATCAAAATAGGTTCACCCAGTCAAAAGATCTGAGGTAACAAACACAAAAAAAATACAGTCGAATTAGAATCTCCTCCTTACGGAAGTCGGTAGAAAATGACTTAAAACTTGCAGCTTATAAAAGACGCCCTGAACATTTCTTGACTGCAAATCAAAACAACTACTTAAACAATACACCAAAGGAGGTCACAGAAAAAAAATATTTACGGATGAGAAAATTTTTACAATTGTGCATTATTTTAACAAACAAAATGGCCATATTTATGCTGAAAACTCTAAAGATGCTTTCCAATTAGTTACAGAGTATAACGTGGGCATTATCCGACTTCAGTGATGTTTGATGGTGTGTTCGCTATGAAGGAGTGACTGAGTCATATAGCTGTGAAAAATGTTTAAGAACATCGGCACAAGTGTATCAAGATATTATTGAAAAGGTAATAAGGCGCCTTACCAACATTATGGTCAATAACTAAGAATGGTCCTTTCAGCAAGACTGGGCGCCGGGTCGTAAAGCTCAATACACCCAATTCTGGTCAGAAGCGAACTTCTGAATGAAGTTCGCTTCTGACCAGAATTGGGTTCCGGACTTTATCAGAGTTAAACACAGGCAGTTTTGAAGACAAAAACTTGCTCTAAACGCCGTGATAATTAAAAATCTCTAAAACAATCCATTCGATTAACAGTGTAAGAATTTTCACACAGAAAGAGTGCGTGCTGCTATTGATAACTTGTCTCAACGTTTAAAGGGCTGTATTGCTGCCAATGGAGACCATTCCGAATTAGCTTTATATATTTTTAATGGCTTTATATTAATGTTCTAGTGGCCCGCCCGCGGCTTCGCCCGCTTTAACTATATGATTATTGATTTAATAAGCAGAATTGATTGATAACTAAAATGAATTCTAACATGATTTTTTATTACTTTAATCTGTAGTATATGATCTTTTTTAATACATTATCGTAATTTCTATAAGATTTTTTGATTGTCTCGAACTAAAAACTACGACCAATGTTGATATTTGATATTCATAAAATATACATAAAGCTAATTATTTATTATACGTATATATTTTTGTAACATTACGTTCTTTTTACGTATCTTATGTTTTTAAAGCTCAGTTAAATGTGCTGATGTCAGTTAATAATTTAATTTACTGCTTCAGAAACAACTTTAAATGTTAAATTATTGATTTGGGTAAGGATTTATAATATTCTTTGTAAAATGTTAGGTATAATAAAAAAAAATGTAATGTAAAATGTAAAAAAATGTAAAATGTTCTTTGTAACAATATTTATGGCAAGACTAAGTACATAATTTTTACGAGGAATAACGAGTCACTAGAATTTCTCCGTCTATATAATAAGCACCGTTGAGTTCCGCCACTCAAAACGCAATGCCTCCAGAACTTTGCGGAAAGTGAGGAACTGGGGGAGTGTCTTAACATTAGGTTCCCTCTGCCTCTACCCTACAGTGTGCGGGATACAGCGTGAAGCTGATTTTTTTAAATATAATAATAAAGGAAAGTCCATTGAAATTCTCCTCGCATAAAACACAATACGTAGCTAAGTGAATGGAGGGGAACTAAGTAAACAATTTATTTCGCCTTTTATTCATCAAATTGACTATTCAAATGAAGTTACAGCAAATTGGATTTTGTTCTTGTTTAAAGGATGAAGTTCTGTTGAGTTTTCTTTTGATACTGAGTTTTAATTTTGCTTGTAAAGTAATTAGAACTTTTATATCAGATATATTACGTATGTGTATTTTTTTTAGCTTCAGGTTTTATCCCACTATGCTATGTTAGCAGGTTAGGCAAACGGAACCTGGGAACCTAGTGTTAAGTAAGTTAACAATATGTTTTCCATTAAGACAGTTTTGTTCCCCATTTTACTACTCTATAATGTGCATATTATAAGCAACGTAGTTTAGTAAGTGTAACACTTTTAAGCATCTTTTTAAATCTTTCTGCGATCTCTCCCAACAATATGCGATATAGAGTTGTTATTTAACTAATCAAAAAACCAGAAAATTGTCTATACTTAAATAATTCAAATAATATTTTAAAAAACGTAATTTGTTTTTAAGTTACTAAGAAAATTTTTAATCTTATGACAAAAATTATATATTTTTCATTATTTGTTAGAAATATACTTATTAGTATGAATATATAAATATTTGTTATATTTCACTCACCTGTCACTAGACACCAGTACGAGCTGAGTGTTGGCGTACTTGGACCTGCGCTTGCGCACCGCGGACAGCGCCGCGCACAGGCTCGGCGCGAAAGACCGACATGGTGGACACTGTTAACAACTCATATATTAATAAAATAAATAATATTAGAGGTCAGTCGTAGCGCAGGGGCACAAAGTGTGACTTTAAATCGACTGGTTGTAGGTTCGATCCCCACTCGCGGCAATGAAATATTTATTTACATTTCTATTTTCATTTCCTTCGCTCTAGTGTAGCGGTGACACCAGACCAGAGCGGCGCGGCAAAGCTCGTCGTTGAGTACCGCCACTCAACACGCAATGCCTCCAGAACTCGGAGGAAAGTGGGCAACGGAGTGCCTTAACACTAGATTCCTCTGCATACCCTGTTGTGTGCGGGATACAGCGTGAAGCTGATTTTGGTTTTAAAATATAGAATACTAGTCATCTCTTGCAATTGTTATCTTTTCCGTTCCCATAAAAAAAATCGAAAAATCTTCTTTTAGTGTTCTCCTTAGAAATCTTATTGTGTGAATACCTAATTTCACTGTGCTTTGTCTGTCAGTTACTCAGTAACTAAAGAGTTTTATAGATGTAGATAATTATAAAAGCGTGCTAAGGCACACTATTATATAACAAAGCGATTAAAACAATTCATTCCATCGAGTGGGAATCGAACCCACTATCGTGGGTATCGTCGTTTAAAATCAGAGGCTCTGCCGCTGTACCACGACGGCCTCTACTCATCGATTGAATACATATTTTCCTAATTTATAGAAAAAACTTACGAGACGATAAACTGAAAAGAAACTTGAAAATTCTCGTAAACTAAAGTTAATAAGGAGCAAACTTTGTATTGAAGTCTCTATATTGATATGAGCTCGATCTTGCGAAGAAAATATTTATTAGCTATGCCTTTAGTCAACTTTTAAAAATATTTTTTAATATGAATCAATTATGTTTTTTCGTTGTTCCCTTAAAAATGGCTTGAAAATATTTTTTTATTAAGAAGTAGAAGAGTCACGCCAGTTCTTATTTTTTACGTTATAACTATTATATATGTAAGATTTGATTTTGAAGAAAAATGTCTATTAAAATTTAAATTCAAGAATTTTCTATTCAAAATTTTTATGTTTTTAATCGAAGCAATTTAATTTATTTACATTAGCAACAGAAGCAAATAAATTATATCTAACCTACACCAAATCTCATAAAATAATAGTAATCTAGATCTATATATAGCAGGGTAGACAGAGGGAACTTAGTGTAGAGACACTCCGTTCCCCATCAGTTACGATATTCAAATAAAAGAATAAATAATAACTCCCTCATTTCTCTCTCTTATCAAATACTTTAAATCACATAAAACATATTATAACGTAAAATGTAAAACTTTAATATTTGAAAAATATACTAACCCAATGATCATAACTCCCTCATTTCTCTCTCTTATCAAATACTTTAAATCACATAAAACATATTGTAACGTAAAATGTAAAACTTTAATATTTGAAAAATATACTAACCCAATGAGCAGCAAAGTAGAACACTCTCACAGCATCCGGAGCTAAATCTTCATACATCTTCTTCTGCTCTCCTTCTAACTCCACTCCCCTTAAGACCTCGTCCAAAGGCGGAGCTGGCCATGGGAACCTTTCACCTTTGGGGTCACTGAGTAGTGCATCTCGGACTGCCCGACCGCGGATCACGAGTGTTGGTACGCCCACAGCTATACTGTATTTCTGGGTTAAACGCCGCTGTAATAGATGGATAAAATATGTATGTTTTATTACATTTTGAGATGTAGAATGGACTTATATATGAAAAGATTTCAAAATGTTATTTCATAGAAAGGAAAAAGAAACACACTGTAGAATTTTAAGACAGAAGAACTGTTTTCCGGGCCAGTGGCAATGAGAACTATATCACATTTATAATCTGAATAAAATTTATTATAATGTGTATAAACGCGACATCATGTGGATTCAATTCTCACTCGAGGAAATGATATATTTAATATAGTTAATTCTTCGCTTCGGGAACCATTCAACACACAATGCCTTCATAATTCAGTGGACAATAGGGAACGGAGCTACACTACACTGGGTTCCCAAGAACCGTCCGCCTACCCTGCTGTGTGCGGGATACAGCGTGCCGCTTAAAAAAATACCTACAGGATTCCCAAGAGTCTACAAGAATGCAATAAAATAATTCAAAATGGAATTGATTTACAAATAAGCAAATTTATTTATGGCTGTAGCAGTAGGTATAACGATGGAGCCGCAATAGAACAAACAAGAACACGGCCCGCATTGCCCACAAAGCCTTTTCGTTAGCCACAAGCGTTTGTGTCGTAGGTTGTCCATTATTTGAGATTTACCTAAGCACCTGTGCTCTCAGTGACAGTGGCTTAGAAGCACAGGCCGAGACAATCTGCGGTTAAGCCACAACATACAACAACGTCATTACGTAATGAACGGCGGAATTCAACGCCGCTTTATTTAATGGAGGGGAATAAAAGGTGTAATAAATAGAGAATAATATAATAATATTACATCATTCATGTATTAAGGATGGCTATATTACACGATGCTACGACCACAGAGACAAAGAAACGAAATGTTAACCTTTTAAAGTTCTAAATATGTGCAAGATAATCAATTAGATAGGCCGGTCGTGGCGCAGCGGCACGAGGTGTGACTGCAAAACCGACTGGTTGTGGGTTCGGTCCCCACTCGAGGAGATGAAATATTTACTTAAATTTATATTTCTATTTCTTCGCTCTGATGTCGAGGTTAAGCGCGGCGTTGAGTTCTGCCACTCAACACGCAATGCCTCCAGAATTCGGCAGAAAGTGGGGAACGGAGTGTCTTAGCACTAGGTTTCCTCTGTCTACCCTGCTGTGTGGGGGATACAGCGTGAAGCGATTTTTTTTTTTTTATTTTTTATAATCAATTAGATATATAATATAGATATCAAAATTAAGGAGGACTTATTATATTATACAACTTCAGAAGTTATTTCATATAAATGTATTATTTCAGCTAAACTTAGCAAACTCTGAGCGTCTCGTTTGGTTCGTGGTGGTTCATAAATCAATCTCTGATATGCAAGGAGTTGACAGACCAGGAGACGTTGACAGGTCCCCACATTGTATGTCATAAGATATACAGGCGCCGGCAATGAGATTCACTCTCTCGCAGTGCGAATGAAGAGTGCAGTCTATTACTTAGATATACATATAAATTCCCATTATAAAATGCAAAAGCAGTGTGACATAAACCAATTTTTAATAGAACAGGTAAATCGTATATCCTTACATCCATTAACATTTTGTGTGTAACACCGTAACTAAACATAAGAATTAAAGACATGTAAATATTTAAGCCAGTCGTGGCGCAGGGGCACAAATTGTAACTGTAAAACCGACTGGTTGTGGGTTTGATCCCCACTCGAGGAAATGAAATATTTATTTACATTTAAAAACTCAACAAAAGCAATTAACCAACAACACATTTAAAACGACATTAGCATATTTGTACAATTACGTACGAGTGCTATATAAATAGTCGCCGCCGGAAGCGCGCCGTGTATTTCGAGCGTTTGATCTTAACCAGAGCTAACTGACCTATACCACCTATACCTACTACTGGCTGTTTTGTTTAACTTGTGTTTTGAATATTTATTTTAATAATAACGTCGCTTTTGACTTTTGCGTATACAAATAAAAATAAATAAATAAATCAGCTTTAGGCTGTATCCCACACACAGCAGGATAGGCAGAGGGAACCTAGTGTTAAGACACTGCGTTCCCCAGTTTCAACCAAGTTTCGGAAGCATTGCGTGTTAAGTGGTGTAACTCAACGCTGAATATACAGTAAATCTATACTAATATTATAAAGAGGTAAGATTTGTATTTTTGTATGTATGTATGTATGTATGTTTGTATTGTTTTCACGCAAAAACTACCAAACCGATTTCAAAAATTCTTTCGCTATTAGAAAGCTGCATCTTTACTCTCCCACATAGGCTATATAACATTTTCAAAAGAAATAGGGATCCTTAAGAAAAATGCAATAATGTAACCCAAGGTGTGAAGAAGTTGATCTAAATGAATTTATCATCGCGTGCGCTGCGAAAACTATTGATGATAGAACAAAATAATGTTCTACAGTATTATAGAACGCATCAATATCTATAAAAAAGTCCGCGATGCCATATGTCTAACTACTATAGTTATGACAATATAATTACTTTTTTATATTTTATAAGTTGATGAAAGTGCCGGCAATAATCAAACCATTTTATTCATACCTCTGCATTAATCCTTATTCTATTAAATTATATTTTATTAAAGATAATTTCAATACGTGTAAAGTACTTTTTAAATTAACAAAATCGGACGTTTCATCCAAAAGATATAACGAATTTTAAAATATTACATAATGCGGAGTGTAGCCTCGCGCACCGTAGCGAGTAAGTAACTCTGCGGGGGGATGAGATTGAGAGACTGCGAGGGGATACTATTAGTGATAGAATAAACCATTATCTTATCTTTATCTCTATCTCTATATATATCATAAAATAAGAACGCCTTCCGCCTCTATCTGGCCTTTCTAACTCTTCTTCTTCTAAACCACCCAACGGATTTTGATGCGGTTCACCGTTAGGTATATTTTATTATAGAGTTATTATAGAGTATTTCTTAGAGAAGGTTTATATATAGTTTATTATATGTATATTTTATTGTAATTTGACATAAATATGATAAATGTGTATAAAGTCCTACCCGTTGGGACACGCGACAGCATATTTGTATCTTCTAAGGATAACATACAGTGAGCATATATCTGTCTAAAAATAGTAATTAGAATATATTTTTTTATTCCATAATGAGGCCAGTTGTTGTTGTGGGTTCGATCCCCACTCGAGGAGATGAAATATTTACTTAAATTTATATT
>JAATLQ010013756.1:0-16529 GCA_013421005.1 Heliconius erato x Heliconius himera | reverse complement strand
TAATAATTATAATAACTATACTTACATTAATCATAAGTAGTCATCAATAAGTAGTAGTAGTAGGCAGTTCCGCCACTCAACACGTGCAATGCCTCCAGAATTCGGCGAAAAGTGAGGAACGGAGTGTCTAAACATTAGGTTCTCCCTAATATTAGTCAGCGTATATTCTAAATAAATAAAATTAAACCATAATGCTTATCACTATGCCAATAAATAATGTTCATTTAAACTAGTCGTAAGGTAACTTAACTTTTAGTAAGTAATTGTGTGGTTCTTCTAAGATTTTGCAGACTAACTGTTATTTTTCAATATATCATTATCTATATCTTCTTTGTACATTTTTACTTCTTTGAAAATGACTTAAAAATTGTTAGAGTTAATTAAATAAATTATTTCATCACTCCCACCGTAGGCAATATATATTTTGTATATTTTTTAAAAAAATTTTTTAGATGTTGTGGTATAGTAATAAATAATAACATATATTCACAGTAAAAAAAAATGCATTGTTGAGTTCCTGTAACTGTATGATGGAGGTCCCAATAATAGTTTGTCTGATATCTATATCTTCCATGCACAGACACCGATCAGTTGCGATTTTAGTTATTTATTTATATATACTTTATTGTACACCACAAATTAAAAGCAAGCAAAGTCACAACTTACATCTAGTACATGTACATAACATTGTGTGAAGCACAAAAGGTGGTCTTATCGCTAATTAGAGATTTCTTCCAGACAACCTTGAGGTTAGGAGATATAAAATTAAAAATATATAGTGGGTCGTGTAAATAAACATTCATACTTATATAATATTTTATCCTAATACATAAACTTAATACACAAATATTTATATTATAGTACAACATATAAGGTAATATAATATACTAATACATAATTGTATATAATATATATTGATCTAATGTCTAATAGGAAGTGGCAAGTCGTTCCAAAGATTTTATTATATGTATACATATATTTAACACAATCACCATATGCCAATTTCTTTCACGCATTTCCAGCGTAGCAGGGAGGCAAAGGGAACGCAATTAATAAATTATGTATATTTTATATTAAATTTATGTAAACGCCCACTCACTTAATGCAAACTAAAATTTATTAACTCTTATAAATTATACTACTACAATAACAAAGTTGGTACTGAAACCATGGTGAGCGGGTCCAATTCACACCTGGCCGAGGCTTAAAATTAAAAATTAGGTTTAAAAACCTATACATAGTGAAAAAAAAGTTATAGTTAGAGACTAATTTCTAACTATAAATTTTCACAGTTATGCACAGATCGTGGTTATCATAATTCTTGAAACACACGAGTATTTATGTAGATAATATAATATATGTAGATAATAATAGTTGTTCGATAATAATATCCATTTTCTATTCAATAGCACTTTATTTCTAGATCTTGACTATGATTGTCCTCTTTGTAATCTTATTTCTTTGTATTTTACTATACTACCTGTCTACTAAAAATTACAACTATTGGAGTAATAAAAATGTTGCTCATCCAAAACCTGTGCCATTCTTCGGTAACTATCGTGAATATATATTATTCAGGAAGTGTGCCCCGAAAATTGCCCAGGAAATTTGCCAACAATTTCCTAATGAACCCTATGTCGGAGTGTATTATGGAACAAGTCCTGCATTGATCATTAAAGATCCTAACCTCATCAAACTGGTGATGCATAAGGATTTCTACTACTTCAACCACAGGGAGGTCGCAGATCATGTACATAAAGAATTAATGACGCAAAATATGTTTTTCACAGGAGGCGACAGATGGAGAGTGTTACGTCAAAATCTAACACCATTGTTCTCCTCAGCAAAAATAAAAAGTATGTTCTATTTCATAGAAAATTGTGCTTCAAATTTAGATAAAGTTTTAAGTGAAGACGTGAAAACAAGGGAAGTAATTGAAATTAAGTCTATATTATCAAGATATACGATGGACTGCATTGGCTCATGTGCTTTAGGTGTAAACACTGAAAGTTTAGGAGAAAATTCAAAAAATAATCCGTTTACAGTTTTGGCGCAGAAGTTATTCGATACGAGTTATTATGGTGGTTTTAAGCTTGTGACTCGTTCTATGTGGCCAACCACCTTTTATGGTTTAGGATTCAAACTATTTGACGATCAAATAAATGTTTTTTTTAAGGATCTCCTTTCAAATGTCTTTAAAAATCGCGGTCACAATGAACCTTCAAAAAACAATTTTGTGGAACTTATACTTAAGTGGAAGAAAAAAGAATACATAAGTGGTGACAGCATTGTTAATTTGAAAAGTGACAATGAGAAAACTGATGGAAAGGAAAGCATAGAAATAAAAGTTGATGACACTTTGCTGATAACCCAATGTGCCTTGTTGTTTGCAGCTGGTTTCGAAACAACATCTTCCACGACCAGCCATTTACTTTTTGAATTAGCGAAACACAAAGATGTACAAAATCAAGTAATTGACGAAGTTGATGCTTATTACAAAAAGACTGAGGGCAAGTTATATTTTGAATGCATTAATGATACACCATATATTCAAGCGTGTCTAGAAGAGACGTTACGATTGTATCCAGTTTTAGGAAATATTACTCGAGAAGTTCGAGAGGATTATGTACTACCAACTGGCTTGAAATTAGAGAAAGGCATGCGGATTCATTTGCCAATACTATATCTACATCGTAACGAAGAATATTTTTCGAAACCCGAAAATTTCCGGCCTGAACGTTTTTTTGGTGATGAAAAGAAGAAAATCCAGCAATATACATATATGCCCTTTGGGGAAGGACACAGGATATGTATAGGTATTTTCTTTTTAGTTTCACGCTATATTCCGCACAAAGCAGGATCACCTAGTGTTAACACTTTCACTCTTTTCCACTTTCCTTAAAATTCTTGATGTATTACTTCTAGAGTAGCCGAATTGAACGCTGCGATTATGCCTTTTTACTATAGCAAAAACATTAACATATTAAATATTTCATTTTCTCGAGCGGGAATTGAACTCACAACCTTTGGCGTTTACAGTCACACGCTTGTGCCTCTATACCACGACGGTACAAAGGCACAAGCGTGTGACTGTGTACATGTGGCTTATTTTATAAATTCATGTTTATTTGTTATGGATTCATTTCTCTAAAACTATTAAGGTGGTTGATCTAATGTAATCAATATAGATGAAAAATATATTTTTAAAGAATACTTATTACTTGCCATTTACCAAATTTAATCATCATGTTTCAGGTCTCCGTTTCTCAAAAATGCCAATGACTGCTGCAATTTTGACGATACTCAAGAAATATAGAGTCGAACTAGCAGACAGCATGCCAAGAACTTTGACCTTTGAACCTCGCACTTTTGTCACGCAATCCGTTGGTGGAGTTCGCTTAAAATTTATCCCTCGTCAATAATAATATATTTTTTTTAATATTTTATATTTTTTTTTATAATAAATAAATAATTTCTTCGCTCTGGTATCGAGATTAAGCGCGGCGTTGAGTTCTGCCACTCAACACGCAGTGCCTCCAGAATTCGGCAGAAATTGGGGAACGGAGTGTCTTAACACTATGTTCCCTCTGCCTACCCTGCTGTGTGCGGGATACAGCGTGAAGCTAATTTAATTTTAATTTAATAAATAAATAAGAAAATACATTCCACACACATTTTTTTCCAAATACATATATTATATTGTTATTAATTTATTTTGATTTTTAATAAAAGCTATCGTTGCGCTATAACAAACATTTGTCTATAAACATTATGATAGTAAGTTCGATGCCCACTCAGAAGCCCCTTAGAAAACACTACGGCGAGGGAAATGACTTCCGCCATCCAAAACTAATAACTTTAGGCACTAGGATCACGGTACCTAGGTGAGAAGCTATAAGGGACGGGGCTGAGAAAAAAACAATTTAATATTTATAAATTTATTTTCAGATTTTATACTCTATACTTTATACTTACTACTCCACATTTTATATCTAAGTTACTAAATTTCTACGCATTCCTTATATTTTTCCGTTTCGACTAGATTTTGAAATAGAACGGAGAAACATTTTGGGTAACTATAACACAATCCTGTTTACCATAATTAGGTACAAACTCATATATTACAGCATTTAGCATACTCTTATCGCAGCTACAAAGCGCAGGGCTGGCATAAATTTACCGAATAATTTTCTCTATTGCTTCAACGTTCATATGCTTAATTCGGGTTGTTTTGATAATATTATGGTACAAAATTAGGTTAATAATAACTATAAAGTATTTATTAAGAATTATAACTATAAATTATTTTTATTAAGACGCGGGTTCAAATCCCGCTACCTTCAAATTTATACAGGGTGGAAGTGTAAGCACCACATTAAATGAAACCAAAGTTTTAACTACTCTATAAAAGCCTAATATAAATCAGAAAAAAATAAATTTCTAAAAATGAAAAAGTTATTTTTTAAAACAAAATATATAATAAAATTGTCATTTTAAAATAAAACGCCATTTGTAAGGACGACGCACGCACACATAAACCTATCAAAGGAACACCGCCGCACACGGCTCATTCCGAAATCGAGTCGTAGGTATTGGCGATAAAGTTCAAAGTTGCTTAGCCTTTAGTAGAATTTTTTAGTAGTAAGTGTTTATATTGATAAAAATCGTGAAATGAAAAAGAAATCCTACGTCCAAACTGTTGATGCATCTTGATTAATTTCTTTAGGTATAAGGTTTGAAATATTTTGCCCTATATGCTGTTTTCGTAAATGGAGCGCTACCTCTTCCACTATGTATATTTTCTTAATAAATATTTTTCTTTCCTAAGTGTGGAATAGCACTTTAAAGATATAAAAAGAAATATAATGATAAAATAACTGAGTTTTAATAATAATATATATTTAATTAATATATATTTCTATACTTATATTAATCAACGTTAGGTAGTAGTAGGTAGTTCCGCCACTCAACACGTGAAATGCCTCCAGAATTCGGCGGAAAGTTAGGAACGAAGTGTCTAAACACTAGGTTCCCCCTAATATTAGTCATCGTATATTCAAAATAAATTGAACTATGATGCTTATCACTATGCCAATAATGTTCATTTAAACTAGTCGTCAGTAATTGATTATTAGATTCTTCTAAGATTATTAGATACATAAACATCAGCTTTACGCTGTATCCCGCAGCACGGTAGGCAGAGGGAACCTAGTGTTAAGACATTCCCTTCCTTACTTTTCGCCGAGTTCTGTAGGTATTGCCTCTTAAGTGGCGGAACTCAACGCCGCGCTTTGCCTTAACACCAGCAAAGAAATGAAAATATATATGTAAATAAATATTTCATTTTCTCAATTGGAATCAAACCCACAACCAGTAGGTTTTACAGTCACACTTTGTACCCCTGCGCCACGACTGGCCTCAGTATATACATATTATTTCTAATTTAATATTTACTGATTGATTGATTTCCTAAACTCATCAATAATATTGATACGCATATATACTCATATTGTACACATGATGATATTAAACCTTAATATATACTATGTTAGTACGAAATAGCCGAATTACCGGATATTAGTTGTAATTCAGTTTTCGATGTGACGTTATCTAAATAACAGTGATTTTCGATGAAATTGCTTGAATAACTAGTTTAAAATCTACAACATATAATTGTGTATGTTATATATGTTAATGATATGAAATATGGAGGGATGTCCTAGGTTTATCCTACAAGTGACCTCTGAGTCAAACCAAACGAGTAACGGCGGCGCTTAGCTAATTAGACCGATCCAGACCTAACCAGCTGCACGCAGGTAGAATACGAAAAACACCACCCGTAGTCTCCTATCATGTCTCGCGAGAAGATCATGTTTTCGGGGCTTTGGCTTCATCGCTTGGCGCTTGAGGAAGAAATCCTCTTCAAGAAATTACACCTTTTGGGAAAGTACAGTTTTTAACGCCACCTTCAACACTATTTCGAAATGCTTCAATGTTCGCCATGTGTGCGCCTTCACAATCGGAATGACAGTAGCACGGCTGTGTGATATTTATATCTGCTCTACTCAAGGGAACAACAACTGACTCTTCTTTAGACAATACAATATAATCAATATAAAACACTAAGTTAATTTTCTACTACAGTATATTTAACAGAGTTCCTGAGATTCGCGCGTTCAGCAATACAAACACGTCAGCTTTATAATATTATCCTAGCATAGAATAACATATTGTTAGTATAAATAGTAGTAAAGATTAATGTATCTATTTGAATGATATCTAGAAAATACATTCACAACTAATTAGCATTAAGGAAGATAAGCTGTTATCGGTTTTAATTAATGCAATGTTATGTTAAGTTTATGTTAAAGTGACATTGATCTTGACAATGACTTCAATGAAAACTTATATTGCTCTGTGTTATGTATGTATAATGTATAATATATAACATTTTTTTTATAGATAAAGATTACTTTTAACTGAATCTTTTTTTTAACATGTTTTCTCCTATTGTGTAACATTACCTCTTTTCTACCGTACAACCTCCTTCGTGTTTTCTCGACACAACGTGACATTGGCGAAGTGATATGTGCTCTACTGGCACGCTCGGAACGCCCTAAGCAAAGAACCATACCATACCAACTTATATTTCCGATTATGTGTTATTATTTTGTTTCATTATTTTCATTTGTTCTTCCGGTTTTTGTAGAGAGCAATTTGAGGGAACCATATACCAAAATGTGGCCGGTCGTGGCGCAGCGGCACAAAGTGTGACTGTAAAACCTGGTTGTGGGTTCGATCCCCACTTGAGGAGATGAAATATTTACTTAAATTTATATTTCTATTTCTTAGCTTTGGTGTCGAGGACAAGCGCGGCGTTGAGTTCTGCCACTCAACACGCAATGCCTCCGGAATTCGGCAGAAAGTGGGGAACGGAGTGTTTTAACACTGGGTTCCCTCTGCCTACCCTGCAGTGTGCGGGATACAGCGTGAAGCTGATTTATTTATTTTTTTTTATTTTTTATATGCCAAAATAAAACTGGTTTAGTCCGAGTCGGGCTCGCATACTAAGGCTTGCGTACCAATTTAAGGATTGTAGGTAAACGGGAAGTATAAAAGTTTAATATATATTTATTTTATTAATTTTGCATGATATGCACTACAAATGTATGGTTATAATTTTTTTTATATATTAAATACCTATAATTTTTTACTTTTAGGATTTTATCTTATATTTGTATTGTAAATTCTCACTTCACTAGATATGTACTCCTACCCGTTTTGATTACGCGGCGAATTTCATGCATAATGCAGTAAAAATTATGCACAAATACTAGTATCGTTTAATTGCGTTATCTTAGAAGCTTGATTTTTGTCTGTGGTCCAATATATATGGATATTTGATATCAATTTCAGCTTGATACCTCCACCCAATTTGGACATAAATGTACTTGACAGACGGACAGACTAAATATTCAGTCTGGACCTCTGACACTGGACCATGACAATGTCAACGGTATACGGAAATGTATATGAAACGATATACGGACCCCTGTCATCATAATATTATATTTATTTCCAAAACAAATAAAAATATATATGAAAATTACAATAATGCAACCCCAACATATTAAGATGCACTGCGAACAGATATTATAATACGGACGATTTCTGTACTAAATAAATAATCTTATAATTAAAGCACATAACAGTACATTTATATAATTGACTACTATTTATTTGACAATTTTAAAAGCTCATCAAGAAGTAAAATTATAAAACAATTTTTTTGTCTTCTAAACATCTTATCGTAACGTTTGTTTTAATCTATGTTTTGATTATGTTTATATTCAGTTTATTTGAAAAATAATATTCATATAGCTATGGCATGGTGAGACAAAATCTGACTCTAAGCGCGACTTTTGTAGGTTCAAACCGCACCAGTGAAATTAAGCTATTTTGGCCACTTTGATAAGTGAAAGTGACTCAAAAGCTCAAATAATGTTATTCCAAATAAGAAGCAAAATTTTTTGAATATCAAATAATTTACCATTAGTTCAGTAAAATTAAAGCCTCAGACATGAGAAGAAACGAAGTAATAAACTCAGCGGGATTTTTTTAAAATCAATTATTTGTAAATTCACACTTAATTACTTCCACTACTCAACACGGAACATTTTGAATTCGGATAGAAAACGAAGAACAGAGTTCCTTGTCACTAAGTTTTCACGGCAATCTTTGGTTTATGCGAGATAAAAAATGAACTTAAAAAAATTATAGTTATAGCTTTACTAAATATGTGAGTGCGACAAAAATGTATAAAATAACTACAAAAATCTATACTCTAGAACTAGCGTTAGATCACCCGACACTATTCTGTGAAAGCCATTGTTCATACGGACGTATAGCTTACCACATAGTTTTGGTTTCACGTTCGGAATAAGCAGTTTTACGTTAAGCCGAATTTTCAGTTTAATTCAGCCAAACTTTTAAGTGATCTGTAGATTCTAAATTCATAATGTATAGATGAATCTTATACTGCAGTTGCTTTAACTTTATGGCACTTGCAAGGCTACTTCCTACTTTGCCACTCGTCTTCCTTGAAATTTATAGTAGGTTGACAAAAAGAGAAATTAGTGTCAAGACACTTTGTCTTGACAGTCCTTTGCAAATTCGACAGGGAATGTTGTTATATGTTAATATAATAACGGAACGGAAAAATAAAAATAATTTTAATTTAAATTTTCACTGAGTCGAGATAAAAATCACAACCACCGCTTACAGTCAAACGCTGTATCATTGAGCCATGACGACCTCCAGTATCATCAGATGTGATAGATCTTAATTTTTTTAATTCAATGAATAAAATTTTCATCACGTTCAATGACTCAAGTAAAGGCAGCGTTTCATCAGCATTATTAAGAATAATAATACAGTAAATTAGATCGAAAAAATTAAAATAATTTTAATATAGACTTTTCTACCATATACAATTGATCTTATGTTTACAACCATCACACGTACCAAAGATAAAAGTTAATATTTAAGAGATAGCCTTACCTTTCACTTAAATATCCTTCTCTCCTAAAGCCATATTGTGGCAAACACTTCAAATAATATTTAAAAAATGTACTAAATTTTGTCGGTCAAAGACCTTCGTAGCGCAAAGAAACAGGGTTAATAATTTATCATAAAAGCTCTGATTGGTTAAAGGGCAGTGTAGCATATCAAAAATGTTTGATCAGAATCGATCTACCATTTATTAACTGATAAATAATAAGGTAGAAATATTGAAATCATCTACATTAACTTTAGTTTACAATTTACCTACTACTATTTTAGTACATTATTATAAAGATTAAATTATACGAATTTCAATTATAACAATAATATTTATCGAGAAATAAAATTTAAATGTATACCACCTAAAGGTTGAGTAACTAATGATTTTGGTTCGAATGTCACCTTCGTAGGCATGTTATCGTCTAATTTCACTTTGTAACTCCTAAATATGCTTAGAACTCCTGCTATCATTGGCATCTTTGCGAAGCGTAGTCCTGTAAGAATACATTAATTATTAATTTTGTATTTGAAAACGGTTTCTTTCTATAATAATAGCTATGTATAATAGCAATAAATTAATACCTATGCATATCCTGGGTCCTTCTCCAAAGGGCATGTATGTGAACGGCTTAATATTTTTCTTTTCATCAGCATAAAAACGTTCAGGTCGAAACTTTTCAGGTTCCGGAAAATGCTTTGGGTCATGGTGAAGATGGTACACTGGAATGTGGACACGTAAGCCCTTGTCCAAACGAAGACCTGTGGGCAAAGTATATTCTTCTTCTACTTCGCGAGTAAGTGTTCCCAAAACGGGATACATTCTTAGTGTCTCTTCAATGCAAGCTTGAAGAAATGGCATTTCATTAATACATTCGAATTCTATTTTTCCGCTGTGCCTTTGGAAGTAATTGTCTACTTCTTTGATCACCCGAGCTTGTACCTTTTCATCTTTAGCTAATTCAAACAATAAAAGACTAATTGTAGTAGACGTTGTTTCATAACCAGCTGCATACAACAATACACATTGACTAATGAGCAGGGTATCATCTATTTCTAATTCTACTGTTGATTTTATATTAGTTTTCATGTTTGTGATACTGTCACCGACCAAGCGCTTCTTGGTCTTTTTCCATCCTAGAAACAAGTCTACAAAATCATTACGCGTCGATATTTCGGATTGTCGAGTTTTGAACACTTCAGTGATAACAGTTTTAAAAAATGTGATAATTTCATTTGGGAATAACTGAAAGCCCAAGCTATAAAAATATGACGGCCACATCGCACGGGCTACTGTCCGAAAGCCACCAAAAATTGTAGAGTCAAAGATTTTGTAACCAACAACAAAAAAAGGATTACTTTCAGAGTTCCTCTCTAATGTACCTGTGTTTATACCAAAGGCACATGATCCAATACAGTCCATAGTATATCTTGCTAACAGCGACTTTACTTCAATATTATTTTGCGTTTTGACTTCACAGGCTAACACATTTTCCAAGCTTTTCGCACAATTTTCAATTAAGTAAAACATGTTTTTCATTTTGGCGGAGGTAAATAATGTTGTTATGTTTTGACGTATTACTTTCCAACTGTCTCCTCCTGAGAAGAACATATTCTGTGTGATTAATTCCTTATGTGTATGTTTTGATATTTCTCGTTGGTTAAAATAATAAAAATCTTTTTGCATCACCAGCTTAATAATGTTAGGATCTTGTATAATTAAAGCAGGATCAGTTCCATAGTATACTCCAATATAAGGTTCATCAGGATACTTTTGGCAAATTTCTTGGGTAATTTGCGGTCCATACTTCCTTAGCAATATATAGTTTTTATAATTACCAAAAAATGGTAAAGGTCTTGGATGTGCAACATTCTTTTTTTTCCAAATATTGTTATTTATGAATTTGTAATATAAATATATTATAGAAAAAATTGTAAAAAATGTATATAAGACAATCATTTTACAGCTCTTTAGTTAAAATAAACTTCAATTGTTACGTGTGCATAATAATATATAGGATAGGTCTAATAAAAAAGGAAGTTGTAGTAGAACTACACGTTTCCAAAAATTAGGATATTTTAGTGCATGACAGTGCCTTATATAAAATGTTGTCTTAATTAAAATTTAAATGTTTACTCCTAGTCCAATATAAATTGTGAACACGAAGTGTTATTATTACAATAATATTTCCTCAGGCATCTCGGATTCAAAAGA
Source organism: Heliconius erato x Heliconius himera (assembly GCA_013421005.1). Lineage (NCBI taxonomy): Eukaryota > Metazoa > Arthropoda > Insecta > Lepidoptera > Nymphalidae > Heliconius > Heliconius erato x Heliconius himera. The sequence continues at coordinate 5,254 of JAATLQ010013756.1, read as the reverse complement.
ACTCGGTCTCTTGGAAGGCTGTGTGTGGTCACAGGTCCAACACGTTGAGGCCCCTTATAAAAATGACTTACTGTGACGCTCAGCTAAGATCCATCTCGGAGTAACCACAGGTAAACTGGATAGTTGATAGACAGTGACTCGCCTACCACTATATGGTGTATACAACGCGGAGTAACACCTCGAGTGTGACATCAGCGTGGTCAAGAAAAAGTTAGGATGTAAAGAAATAACTAAAACCTATTTTAAATTTGTATGATAGTAAATAAAGAAACCATTTTTAAAATTATTTTATATTCACGCCGATCTAAGCTTTAATTATTATATATTATAAAAAAATATATATTATATAAAAATATATATATATTTTGGAAAATAAATGTCCGACAACACCAAATTTTGTTGTCATTCTTTTACAAAATTATAAAACATGACAATAGCGGTTAAATACAGCATATTACAGAAACAATTAGTATTGGCATACGCAGAAGACGAATTGCGAAGTTGAAAATTGTTACAAAATTAGTATTTCAATTATATGATTACTGGTTATTACAGTAATTGCCAAATCTTAAATTTAATATACGAAAACATCATATTGAATTGTTTTTTTTATTATAATAGTAAAAACAGAAAATATATATAAGTAATCTTTTTTATATACCTTGTATACTTTTAGTTAATTTTTTTTCTAATAAATATATATTTTTATTATAAAAAATATATCTGTCATATTCTATTTTTCAAGTGTTCTTCCTTTTGTATACGATACAAATGTTTTTCATATTCGTAGTCACTATCATATTTTTATAGGGAAGTCAATCAAATTACACGAAGATTAACAATATACAAATGGTGTTTTTTTTATTTCCTTATTCCATTTGGTTCACAGTTCATCACAGGAGTACCGAGAAATGGAATGTCCAACGTAACGATAGCTACATACTTCTTTTACTTTAATCATTGCGATCAATTTCTTCACACATGGCCTCAGTGCACATTTACGGATTTTAAGCATTTTATATGAACTTTGTTCGGTATAAAACACTATATTCCGGAATGTATGACTTACGTTACATATAACTTCTCTGCGGATTCAATCAGCCAAATTTTCGAGACACTGCAAGATAAGTGGCGAAACTTAATACCGCGCTGTGTCTATCGGAATAATTCAATTAATATAATTTAAATGTCATCATTCTTCCGTATTATAATCGAACATATAACCTGTACAGTACGTACAGTTTACAGTTGCAATTTTTCATTGCACCATAGCGACCTCAAAATATGATACGCTTCACGATTTTGTTTGTCATCCATTCGTATTCTTTGGTGATTTCCCACCATTTTTTGATAAATAAAAAAAGGCAAGTAAGATTTCAAAGAATTGACACATGCCATACACATGCTATTTCCTTACTTCGCCACAACACCGCAAATACTTAATAACTGTAATAAGACCAAAAGATGTATATTATTATGTAATACTATGTTTTCCGTTGTTAGAATCTTTTCAAAGATGCAAATCTTTTATATTTAAGATTGCCATAGAATATTTTAATTTCACTTAATGCGTTTCTAATATATATTATTATATAAACAATAAGTAATATGTTGTTTACGGTACATACATTGTAGCTTTACGTTTACTGTACATACATTGTAACTTACATTATATAAATAAATTAGTACTTGTTGATAATAGTTTGATTTAATGATATAACTAGCATAAAGTAAAACGTTTTGAGTCAGCTATTTAATTCCTAGATGTGTCCAATGACCTTGATTCCAATAATATCTATCTTTAAAATTAATATAATTAGTTATTACAGTGAGGCCGGTCGTGGCGCAGCGGCACGAGGTGTGACTGTAAAACCGACTGGTTGTGGGTTCGATCCCCACTCGAGGAGATGAAATATTTACTTAAATTTCGCTCTGTTGTCGAGGTTAAGCGCGGCGTTCTCAACACGCAATGCCTCCAGAATTCAGCAGAAAGTGGGGAACGGAGTGTCTTAACACTAGGTTCCCTCCGCCTACCCTGCTGTGTGCGGGATACAGCGTGAAGCTGATTTATTTATTTTATTACAGTGACAAACCTCGGTCGACCTTTGGGAACTCAGTATCGATGATACTGGAGGAAAGTCACGTAAAAATGTTAAAACCTCCAGAAGGCATTTAAGAAGAGGATGAGGCGAGAGCGGTATGAAAATACCATAGCCTTTGCCGTTCTGTTCTATTAGACTCCTATAGATATAAAGTGTGAAGCATAAAAAAACATTTAAAATATTATACTTTTAATTTACACCAGCTTGGTTAATATGTTGAATGTAAGAAAACTAACTAAGCTGAGAAAACAGACTGTTCTCCACGTCCGCAGAAAAATTAAAATAACAAAAAAAAACACTGTACTGAGTGAGCATCCATAACCACTACATTTATAGCAGAAGACTATAAAAAAATTACAAAAAAAAAATGTGTTTTATAAAATAATTTTATTCAATTTATATATTATTTTATTCTAAAATTAGACACTCATTATTTGAAAGAATACAATGTAAATATCTCAGGCTATATCTTTTGTTCTTAAAGGAAGCCAATGGCTGGTGCTATTCAGGACTACCAATTGTTATTGTGGACAACAATGCCGTCTGAATTAAGAGTTTTTACTTACTAACGTTATAATTTTGGGAAGTGTAGACGGAAGAAAATAACTTACTTTTATGGAGCTTGAGGGTTTTTATCTAATTACAAAAAAGTAAATAAGGATTTTGTTTATTACCATTTATTACCTATTGTAATTGTTCTCGATTGTTCAATATAAAAAAAAATATTAGGTACATCTAATATAAAATACGTACCGAGAATACCTCTAAAGTGCTTAGTGTCAACGCGCGCGAAGTTATTCTTTCACATTTTTTCTTTAATTGTTTTTTCAAATGTCTTTTATGTAGAGGCCGGTCGTGGCGCAGCGGCACGAAGTGTGACTGCAAAACCGATTGGTTGTGTGTTCGATCCGACTCGACTCGAGGAGATGAAATATTTACTTAAATTTATATTTCTATTTCTTCGCTCTGGTGTCGAGGTTAAGCGCGGCGTTGAGTTCTGCCATTCAACACGCAATGCCTCCAGAATTCGGCAGAAAGTGGGGAACGGAGTGTCTTAACACTAGGTTCCCTCTGCCTACCCTGCTGTGTGCGGGATACAGCGTGAAGCTAATTTAATTTTATTTTTAATTTTATATAGTTTTAATTATAAAACTTACTGAATGTTCATTCAATTTCATATTAAAATGAAGATTACGGCGGACATGGAGTAGCTAGCTGCATAACGTCTGAGTGGGTTCGATTCCCACTCGAGTCTTCTGTTATTGAATTTAGCCACTAAACAGTCGATGTCCTAAGCTGGGCGAAGCGTGGGAAACAGAATGTCTTTACACCAGGTTCCCTCCGTCTACCCTACTATACGCGGGATACAACGTAAAGCCAAAAACAAACAGTACTAAATGGATATTTGAATTATTCGACGCTGCGACTTCTGACATTATAATTAATGAAAACAAGTTATCACTGCACCAGGTGTTACACATATTTATAAAGCAAGAAAAACAATTTCATAAAACGAAATAACATTTCGAAATAAAATTTAATATGAAACATTAATTATGGAGCGGAATCACTCATATTATAGATCCGATGTTTAATTAAAAATATCAAGAGGCGTGCAAAAAAATATACCTTATTTTTGCTTTTAAACGTTAATAAATACATATGGAAGGATGGTAATGAAAAATTTATTCTTATTTATATAAGTTATATTTTAATATTAAAAATGTTATTGATAATGGTGATTATTATTTTCTTTAGAGTATGTTTATGTGGCTATTATGAACCACTATACTTACTAATAAACTAAGAAACAATACATGTATATTTTTTCAATAATTTTTTGTAATATGAAAATAATTAACCTTTCCAGTGAGCACTGAATTCGTAACCTTGATTTTATGTAAAAGGACAAGGCAAACGAGCGTTCGGGTCACCTGATGGTAAGTGATAACCGCCGTCCACGACCTCATGCAACACCAGAGGAGGTACAGGTACGTTGCCACCCTTTAAGGTGGAGATAGACGCGCTTTTTGAAGGTACCCATGTCATAAAGACCTGGAAACACTGCCGCGGGTAGGCCATTCCACAGTTCCGTTGCGCGTGGAAGGAAGTTCCTACGAAACCGCACAGTAGTGATTATAGAATAGTGATTGCCACGCATCCAGGTGGTGTGGAGATGATATTTTAGCTTGTGTGTTTATAGTCGTAACCTACACGTTTATAGTCATCTTTTTACTTAGGTGCTTAGTGCTAAAAAACTCTGTTCTACATTTTCCGCCCAAATTCGAGACATTGCGTGTTGAGTTATGGAATATTACACAGCGTTTAATGTAAACAAAGCCGAACAATAAAAACAAATACATCCATTTCGCCGAGATCGAATCCACCAGCATCGCACTTACAGTGAAACTCTTACTACGCCACGATGGCCTCAATTGTCATAATCGAAAGTAACTCTGTCTGTCTGTCTGTAACGCAATCACGGCTAAGCCGCAGATCCAATTGTGATAAAATTTCATATACAGATACTTGATGATACTCTTCCAATGAACATAGGTTACTTTTCTCTCATATTTGTAATATTCTCGATATACTCGTATATGATTAAAATACTTTTATATTTGATATGCAATTTATTGGCTTTGCTTATGAAGACAGAGAGAACCTAGTGTTAAGATACTCCGTTTGCTACTTCCTATTGAATTTTGGAGAAATTGGGTGCTGAGGCGGAACTTAACGCCGCGCTTTGCTTCGACACCTTTTTTCACTTCGGAAATGGAAATATAAATTTACTACGAGTCGCGCGGTCTGCGGGGGCTTGGTTGCGAAATAACAAACTCGAACGGGCAGACGACGTTCACGGTTTTGTAAATTTTCATACATTTTCGATGTATTTTAAATTTTTATATGGTTACTAGCGGACCCGGACGCGGCTTTGCCCGCTTGAACTATACGAATGCTTATTAGATATATTTATGAAATTGTTTTTGAAAATATCTAATTTGAATGAAAAAAAATATAAGTAAACGTAATCATATTAAAATATTGATAAAAAAAATTAAACAAAACCAGCTACATTATTAATATCATCAAAGTAAAATAAATATTTAAAAGAATTAAAATTAAATGTGTTGTGCTATGTTTTTGCAAGT
>JAATLQ010013739.1:0-34034 GCA_013421005.1 Heliconius erato x Heliconius himera | reverse complement strand
TTAAACGCGATGAGCTCAAGGCCCGCACACCTGAGGTGATCTATTATAACTATGTCGGGGGAGTGCTGACATGCAGCATATGTGGCCGCAATTTTTCGGCAAAGATCGGCTATGTCAGTCACTTAAGAGCACACCAGCGAAGCTCTTGTTAGTCGGACGTCAGTCGCCGTGGCCGAAAACGGTCAGGATATATATATATATATATATATATACTGCAGCGACGGTTGTGGGTTCTATTCCCATTCGAGAATATTTATTAAATATATATTAGTATAAAGAAACTGCGTGGTGCTTAGTTTAGCATATAGCTATAGACAGAGGTAGCCGACATAATAAGGCATCTCATCTGAAAAATTAAGCTTACCCCAAAATTCCAAATGCACGTGTACGAGAACATTCTATACGACGCAACGCGTAAAAAGTAACGGGCAAACTTTAATAATGGCAAAAACAATAATTCGAACAAAACTCAGAAACCCGAATATTTTTAGTTCGTAAGAAGTTACAATATAGTTGTGTTTATCAAAAAATAGTACAAGGACTTCTAAAATTTCGAAAGTGTCGTAGCTTAAAACAACAACGACTGTAAGCGCGACGAAAACGAAACAAACGAACGACAGAAATAAAAAATCAGCTTCACGCTGTATCCCACACACAACAGGATAGGCAGAGAGAAACATAGTGTTAAGACATTCCGTTCTCCACTTTCCGCCAAATTCTGAAGGCATTGCGTGTTGAGTGGCGGAACTCTACGCCTAGCTTTGCCTCGGAACCAGAGCGAAGAAATGAAACATAAATAGAAACAAATATTACAATTCAGCGAGTGGTGATCGAATCCACTACCAGTTGCGTTTACAGACACACTTTGAGCCCCTGCGTCACGACTGACCTCTCGAAGGAGTTGTTGTGTTACATTAACAGAACTGCCTTTAAAGTCAAATGTGATATCAAACGTCTTTTTAAATAAAGGATATTTTACATATTTTTAAATTAAATTATTTCCATTTCGGCTCTAGTAAAACAAAACTTGACTTTAATTTTCGCCACTCAACACGAAAGTGCTTCGAAAATTGAGCTGAAAATGGGGAACAAACTATCTTAGCATTCTGCTTCCTCTGCTTACCTTATAATACTTGAGAAAAGGTGTGAAACTAAAAAAAAATATCATTTTTTTTCGGTCGTGCCGGTCGTGGCGCAGCGGCACGAGGTGTGACTGTAAAACCGACTGGTTGTGGGTTCGATCCCCACTCGAGGAGATGAAATATTTACTTAAATTTATATTTCCATTTCTTCGCTCTGGTGTCGAGGTTAAGCGCGGCGTTAAGTTCTGCCAATCAACACGCAATGCCTCCAGAATTCGGCAGAAAGTGGGGAACGGAGTGTCTTAACACTAGGTTCCCTCTGCCTACACTGTGTGCGAGTTATAACGTGAAGCTAATTTAATTTAATTTTTATTTTTTTTTTACTTTCGTTTTACAACAAAAAGCGTTTATACAAGCCTTATCAGGGTACATCCAAAAAGTAAAGACCATACGATACATAAAAAGCAATGGCTGAACTCTAACGACGGCAAAAACAATAATTTGAAGCAAACTCAGGAACCCGCTTATTACGCTAAGCGGAAAACATCCGCCTCGAACATAATGAACAATATTAAAGTGTCATTTAATGAAATTTCTTTCATAGCATACGAATCGCGTTTAAACAAAGCTGTTCTATCTGCCCGCTCGGTTTGAGCTGAAAAATAAATTTTTTTGCTCTACAAATCTTATGATGCACAAAGGAACTCGATCATTGCATTTTTTGGAAGAAAGATTAAAAAAGTAAGCTTTTTATGAGTAGATTTCATAATGAATCTATTTCAGTTTTACAAATTAAATATTTGATAGTTTGAAAAATACGATTTGGATTAATTTAAAATATAGATCGACTAATTGTAAGATGACAGAAACCATACCATACTAAATTTTTTGTTTCAAATTTGACTCTTGATAACTTAAATTTAAAGCACCAGCACCAATAACGAAATGTAAGTATACTATGTAACGTTCGCATTAATCAGTACGATAGATGGTATACCTGCTATCGTACTTAAACGTGTGCTCCTTAGCTAACCTCGTTGCTAACTCGCCTGTTATCTCTCTCTCTCCTATACCATAGAAATAATCCCATCTTCGTGGGAAGTAGCTTCGGTTCACCCTATCCCCAAGAAACGTGACAGATCTGACCCATCCTACTTATTCTGATTTCCTCCTTACTTACTAAGATGGTAGATCGCGTGACAAACACCTAGCTCCTTGAGTATCATACGGCTTCCGTCACGGTCACAGTGCTGAGAACCTCTAGGTATACCCAACTCACCGCTGGGCAACCGCTATTGAGAGTAAAAGGTAAGGCCTTTGATATCGATCATTTTTGATATCGAGGCTGACAGTCTCGTATTCGGATATCAGCTGAGAGCCTTTGATTCGGTATGGCACAAATCTCTTTTATCTTATGGACTCCCCAGGAGATTATGCAATTAGGTTTACTTAAAGGATGGAGCTAAAAGCTCGTTATCGATGGTGTTTGTCGTTAAGGCCAGCAAAGCATCCGCAATCCCCTCCGGTCGTAGATGTCCATGTGCGAAGGTTCCACTTACCATCAGGTGGTCCTTCGGCCACCTTTGCCCCTTTTTAAAATAAAATAAAAATTATAAAATAAGGATTATAGTTTAATTAAAACATTTGATTTGCAATAAAAAAATATTAATCTCAATTTATCTTAAAATAAGTAGTAATTTGTATTTAATTTTGACTTAAAAGGCAGCGGTGGAGCCAAAGGGGCACAAGCGTGTGACTGAAACGTGACGGTTGTGGGTTCGATCCCGAATCGGGGGGATGGATTTTTATTTATTAATGCTTTCATTTCTGCACTCTAGTACCAGGGCAAAAATGCGGCGCTGAGTTGCGCCATTTAATGCCTCGGCGGAAGATGGGAAACGGAGTGTTTTAACACTAGGTTCCCTCTGTCTACCCTGCTATATGCGGGATACAGCGTGAAACTAATACAGCTTAAAAGACAAAATTAATACTGATTAATTAATCATTGAAACCAAAAACCTCTCGATACCAAAAGCTAAAGCTATTGCTTTTTGTTCCTACAAATACACAGAAAATATTATGAATATTCCAAACTTGCTGAATTTAGGAAGGTAAGCAGGGAGAACAGTTTAAAGGTTGAGTAGCGGAACTCAACTCTGCGTTTTTTGATAATAGAGTGAGAATCCAACACACAACGCTTGCCCTTACAATCAGTTACGGTACCATTGTGACAGACTCTTCAAACAAAATGTACGTTCATTTAATTTTAAATCAGCTTCACACTGTATTCCGCACACAGCAGGGTAGGCAGAGGGAACCTAGTGTTAAGATACTCCGTTTCCCACTTTCTGCCGAATTCTGGAGGCATTGCGTGTTGAGTGGCAGAACTCAACGCCGCGCTTAACCTCGACACTAGAGCGAAGAAATGGAAATATAAATTTAAGTAAATATTTTATCTCCTCGAGTGGGGATCGAACTCACAACCAGTCGGTTTTACAGTCACACTTCGTGCCGCTGCGCCACGACTGGCATTTAATTTTATATAGCACAATTGTATTTTTCAATATAAAAACATTATATTGTGAATAAAATTATATAATAACAACTCATTTTAGTTGTTTAGACGGTACTCCCGCCGGTGTCTGAATAAAATATGAGAGATCAGAACCGTGACGTACAAGAGAAGCTTTGATGTACATTTTATTATGCATTACTATACGAACTAGACTCTTATCTATACATATAATAAAATTTGAATTGATCGCTGTCTGTACACGGAAAAGACATATATATATATATATATATATATATATATATATATATATATATATATATATATATATATATATATATATATATATATATATAAGAGAAAATCTATTATTGTAGATATGTATCAATCAATCAATGTAATAGAACCCAAAACAATATTTTTTTTTTGTGTGTTTGTCAGTTTTTTCTTTTTGTCTGTGCGCTTGTGCATGCAAATCTCAGAAAGGAATCGCTAGTATTGTAATAATCTTTTACCTCGTCTCGGCCCATTCTAATTGCTCAAAGTAACTCGTTGTGGAAAAGCATATGATAATTGTAAATCAAGTGGTTGTGGATACTATTCTCCCTCGGAAGTATGATAGTAAATAAAATTATTTTTATTTCCGGAGTGAGTGAAGTTTCCATTCGAACTAGCTACCCTGCCAGCAATATTTTTTTTTTTTAAACGATTGAGTTGTCACTGCCACTCAACACGCAATGCCTCCAGAATTCGGCAGAAAGTGGGGAACGGAGTGTCTTAACACTAGGTTCCCTCTGCCTGCCTTGCTGTGCGAGGGATACAGCGATTTTTTTTAACTTAAGGGTAATAAGACGACGACTAGTATATCCTATCTATCCAATCCCTCATATCTGATCTACCCTACAAACGTTCGTACATTAGATCAGACACGTTCTAATTGCAGAGCGACCGCATCTCTTCAGACCACTTACCTCTATTAATTAATTAGACAATATGTGATTTCAAGCACCTAAGGCACAAAGACGATTAGCTTTCTAAGTAATCATTTGGTATTTATTATGTATTTTTATGAGTAAAATTAGAGAACGGAGTGTCTTAACACTAATGTTAAAACACTCCGCAAAATGTACTTTGATTTTGTTAAACAAAAATAAATAAAAAAAGATTTTATAATTTTGAAGTCGGCTTAGTACTTGGATATTTTTGTTTAAAAAAATCAAACTACATTTTACTTTATATAAATTATTTTTTACTTTTCAGTTCGTTGTTTCATTGAAGTCGGTTTTTTTGTTAAAAATTAATTTATTTTAAAATATTTTTCTGCTATGACTCGTATATAGCAGATTAATCAGAAGGACCCCGGTGTTAAGAAACTTTCGAAATATTGTGTATGGGATGTTGAAACTCTACACCACGCTTTGTCCTGTTACCAGTACAAGGAAGTGAAAATAATTCATTGAGGTTTTCTTCAATAGAAATAAATAAGTTGTATTATGGACTTATATCTCGAATAGTACTGAACCAATATTGATAAAATTTTATTTTAATTTTGACATATAAGCATATACAAATTTTAATGTAAGCTGAATTTGAATGGCTCTTAAAAACCGTTACCTTTTTCCGGTTTTCTTACAAAGTTCATATCCCTCTTTTCTTATAATCGATTTAAAAAAATATATTTTGAAATTAATGAAATATTTCGCAAATATTTTATTCTATTGGCATTCATTTTGAAATTATACGGAAAGATAACTAACAAATCGTAAGCATAAATTATTCATTACAACGTAATATTTTTATAAATTATTCATTTTCGTGGACGCTTTTGCGACCTTAGCGCGCGGTTTACTTGGAATTTAAGTTGAGTACTGCAAAGAAAATAAACTAACGTCGAACTATTTGCAGCAAGGACTCGATGTTTTTTTAGCGTCAAGCTGCATTTTGCACATTGCAGAGGAGGCAGAGGGATACTAGTGTTAATACACTCCGTTTCTCCTTTCCGCTGAATTTCTGGGGGCCTTGCGTGTTGAATGGTGGAACTTAACGCCGCGCGTAGCCTCGAGACTAGAAAAACTCGAAAAAAATGGAAATATTAAATACTTAGAACCTGTCGCGTTTACATTTACACTTTGTGCCCCGGCGCCACGACTTACCTCATGTTTTTGCATTTATCTATGTATATATTTGAAAGTGACCTACACCAACACACACACATACAAAATAATATACGTACACGCACACACGTGAACATAATAATATATTTCAGTAATAATGAAATTGGAACAAATTCCAAAATGATATAGTTTTTTTACACCTACTCTTTCCCCCCGCATATAGCAGATTTGTCAGAGTGTGGAAGTGAAAATTATTCGTTTTTCCGAATGAGGATAATATATTCAGAGTGTACCTAGTGTTAAGACATTACGGTCCCCACTTTCTGCCTTATTTTCGAGACATTGCATATTGAGTAGCGTAGCTCCACACCGCTTTGCCTTCTTACTAGGGTGAAAAAATAAAAATAAAAAGTAGGAAAATATTAACTATATCATTCCCCCAAGAGGGAATTGAACGCACAACCGTCGCATTTACAGTCACACGCTTGCGCCACTACGCCACGACGGTTTATACACTATACGTTATTGTATCCATTCTGTTCCCCTACTTTCTGGAAATGTTACAAAAACCCCGTTGTTGAGGGAATAGCGAGATATTTGCATAATCGCACTTTGAGCTACGACTGCCGCTTTGTTACCGCTTATATTATGCCGTAACGAGATTTAATGATTTGGGACAGTTTAAACCGACTGAGACAAGGTTTATATATTTTTAGGGTTCCGTACCTGTATAAAAAATGGTTAAGTGCGAGTCGGCCACCGATGCTTCCGAAGTAATTACAGAATTGTAGGCATGATGTAAGATAAAAATGGTGATACAGTCTCAAGGCTCGATTCCGTTTTCGATTTTCTGCCAATATTCTTTAGATATTGCGTTTTAATGACGGAATGCAACGACGCGCTTTGTTCTGACGCGATTTGAAATACCAGAGTAAGAGAGGTAGGGGGAGACCTCGGTTGACCTTCGAAAACACAGTATCGAAGATACTGGAGGAAGGTCACGTAAAAAGCATGATTACCCCCCGGAGGGCAGTTATGAAGAGGTTCATGACAGTGGACGAGGCGAAAGAGGTATGTAGAGAACGTAGCGTTTGGCGCTCCTTTCTCTCTGACTACCCCGCAAGGGATAAAGCGTGAAGTTAGTTTAGTTTAGTTTTTTTAGTATTCATTTAAAACTTTTATGAAACCAGCTCTATTCAAAAGGTAAATTGTAATAAAATGAAAATCTAAATTTTATGAAAATTACTAAAGCTTGTATCGCACAAGAAATTTATTTAGTTATAATTCTCAGTTTTTCATATAACCTACATGCTTTTGCAATTATGATTTTCATTCAGTACAACTTACATTTCAAATGAAAGCTTATTTTAAAATATATTTATATATAGCTTTTCCCCTTTTTAGTTACATAGTCGATAACATTTTAGCATATCTATATTTATCAATTTCGCACCAAAATGCTTGCCAATACATATCAAACGAGTCCAAGCACAACCTGTCTATCTCTTTAGTCCAGAAGGTCCTTTACCCACCTTCTGGATCGATCTGTATACTATCACCAAGAGTAATTTAAAAAGTTGAAACACGGTACCTGTTCAACTTTTCTTCGGTCGGCTCCATCTCCAATCTCTGGATTTTAATTTTCCATGGCATTTTATGAATCAACTCCTTTTATACATAAAGGATATTCCTCATTCTCGTGGATATTTTTATTTATAACGTCTTGGCGTTTATTTGTTATCAGATATATACAACACCATTGTAGGGTTTTCGATTCAAATAATACCCAAGATTACGTAGATTGAAGTCATCACATAAACACGGTGTGGTTTTAATCCAAATTTGGGGCTCCCTAAAATGTAGTTCGAAACCACACCCATTATTAATTTTAATTTCTTGCCTCTAGTAAGATATAGAACGTCTTGAATTTGGACAAAAAGCAGAAAACGGAGTGTTTTGACACTAGGCTCTGTCTGTTTTTCCTCTATAAGTGGAATTTAGCATGTACATAAAATAAAACGTGGATTTTCAATAAAATTCTCACAGTTACGTTCAATCAAGCTTAGAGCTGCTACTCAAATGGAAGAATAATGAAAATAAATGGAAAGTTAAGATCGAAGTGACGTCGCAATATACTATTACATCTATAACTAGTTATCGCTCGCTACTTTATTTGCGTACTATTTAAGAAGCATAATCCCACATTTTCCATCCTATATTACATCCTATATTAAAAATTTCAACTCTTAAAGGCCGGTACCTTTGGTTTCGTGACGTGTCTTTGTTTGTGTTTTACGCATAAATATAGAGTAAAGAATACCTTAGGATAAGAGGCCAGTCGCGGCGCAGTGGCTCAAGCGTGTGACTGTAAATGCGACAAATCGTGGGTTCGATTCCTGCCTGAGGAAATGAAATATTTATTATTTTAATTTCTGGTTTTGAGGCACGTCTTGGAGTCCCGCCACTGAACACATAAAGAGTCTAGACTTCGGCGGAAAAAGGAAAACGGAGTGTTTTAACACTAGGCTCCCTGATTCATGCGAAATACAGCGTGAAAGCTGACAAAAAAAAAGAATACCTGAGCTTTTATTATAATTTACTATTCAAAATAGTACAACAATTGTCAATGCAAATTATGATGCCATTTGCTTTCACAGCGAGCTCTTGAAGACACAGTGTAAACGTTAGAGTTGCTATCGTAGAAGCGTTTTATCTTACTCGAGTAAGCTCAGGAGACTGTAATATGTCTTCGAAAAGGCACTGCAATAAAGTTTATTTAAATTCTCTTTATATTTTTATAAAGAAAATATGTATATTGAATGTGTTAAGTTTTTTTTAAGATTTAATTGTAGCGTGACTTATGATTGGATCAGGAGAAGAAGGTAGACAAACTGCGGCGTTAAGTCTTATAGAACAAAGTGTCTTTTTTTATAAGTTTCTTACAAATGTCCTGCTATATGTATGAAATATACAATGTAATCAGCTTCACGCTGTATCCCGCACACAGCAGTGTAGGCAGAGGGAACCTAGTGTTAAGACACTCCGTTCCCCACTTTCTGCTGCATTCTGGAGGCATTGCGTGTTGAGTGGCAGAACTCAATGCCGCGCTTAACCTCGACACCAGAGCGAAGAAATGGAAATATAAATTTAGGTAAATATTTCATCTCCTTGAGTGGGGATCGAACCCACAACCAGTCGGTTTTACAGTCACACCTCGTGCCACTGAGCCACGTCTGGCCTCAAAATATACAATGTGAAGCTTAAAAAGGATAAAAAAGACCTTAGCAAGAATCGAATCCTCGACTGAATTTGACTTTAGGATTGCCTTAATGGAGAACACAGTGTCTTAACACTAGGTTCCCAGGTTCCCTCTACCCACTCTATTGTGTGCGGTGTATATCATGAATCCAAAAACAAAGAATCCTTAACATCTAAACCTAAAAGTATATCGAGTATACCTAGAATACTAATATCAAGACTAATTTGAGGAAAGAAAATCATGTTATTTTCGCCGTACCCGAGCTAGAGCAAGCGGAGTGGCCTCGTGCAAACTATATTAGGCACCCAATAACATACATACGGTTATTAGGCAAGTAGTCGTAATAATAGAAAGTTTATTCAATTTGGTTTATTTGTTTTGTTTGATATGTGGTTGTATTTATTTTAGTTTGAATTTTGGCTGTGAATTAGTTTATTGGAGGCTATCGTGGCGCAGGGGCAAAAGCGATGGTTGTAAGTTCGATTTGATTTTGGTTCGAAGTGATTCCGCTTGAGGGAATGTAATATTTAATATATTTGTTTCTTCGCCCTGGTATCATGGCAAAGCGCTACTAACTAACTACAAAACAGTCCAGTATATGTTGTTTTTAGCGTCTAGATCGAGGCAGAGAGAACTTAGACTCTCCGTTCCCTGTTTTCCGCCCAATTCTGGACACATTGCGTGTTGACTGTTGGAACGCGCTTTGTCTCGACACTAAAGCGAAGAAATGAAAATATGAAATATGTAATTTCCTCGAGCGGAAATCGAACCCACAACCTGTCGCGTTTACAGCCACACTTTGTGCCCCTGCACCACGACTGGTCTCAATATAATATTTAAATAATATTCTATCCTCAGTAAAAAAACAAGTATTTTATGGAATTTTCTTATTTTTATAATACTTAGTATTCAATCAGTAACGTCTCTCGAGGTTCATAATTCATTCTATCTAATGAAAAAAAGCGTTGCTCTGAATCGAGGTGACAAACAATTCGTCACGGTGAAAGATTGTGAGCTTTCACGATATTGCTTAGAAGTTTTCTTTTTGGTTGGGAACATGTTGTGGTAAAGTAATACGTATAATAACACTTTGTTCACTTTTAGATCATTAATTCTATTATAATAATTAGTCAAACCACGGAGTTGAGTTCCGCGACTTAACACTACTGGGAGAGAATTTAGTAATAATAAGAGAAAGCTCGATGTTGAGTTACGCCACTTAAAATGGGGAATAAAGTGTTTTAACACCAGCTTTCTTATTTAGCTGCTTACGGCGTGAAACTCAGAAAAAAAACTTACAGAAACTCAAGTTTATTCACTTAGAAAATTACCATTTCTATTGATTTACAATATTATAGGTGCACTAACCTATTTTTCGGAATGCCCATATTTTATGATAATTTTTAAGGAATCTGTAAAAAAATATATTCACGCCCAACAGTTACGAGTTACGACTCTTTAGGGACGTTTCTTTCGAATGAAAAAAGAATTAACCGTGCGAAATCAAAACATCTTTTATTCGGCATTTACTTTTAAAACATTGCTGTTATAATTTCGTTGTAGCGTAGTGAGACAGGGTCTGACTACGAACGTGACGGTTCCAGGTTTGATTCCGTCTTCTTAGACTACAATAAATTATTTTCATGTCTCCGCTAGTGAGTTTCGTCACTCAAAATAAAAACCGGACAAGCTTGAGTCGGGCTCACATACCGAAGGTTCAGTACAAAAATTGGAGGTCTCGAGCTTCTTCTGAAATTCAGGCTTTGATTAGACAGAGCCCTTTCACCTGATACCTCACTTGAACTAGCGGCTTTAATACCAAATTTTGCCCCACTTTTAAGGCTATTTATTATATTTCAGGACTTCACCAGAAATATATAATTTTCAATCTTTTCCTAAATTAGTACTACTTATAGATGCAAGATGCCAAATTTTCATAATTCCAGGTTTACCAGAAGTACACTATTCATTTTGATTCCCCTAATATGTATGCATTTATTGCGTCATACCGTTTATGACGTGTCTTTTTTAAGTAGCCGTAGATCTAGGTATATGGTCTGAATTTCAACTCGATATCTCCAAGCGTTCATGAGATAAAGGCTCTAGACAGACAAACAGACAGACAGGCGGACAACGAAGTTATCTTATAAGGGCTCCTTCCTTCCTTAATAAATACGGAACCCTAACCCTAATAAAATTGAAATAATCATTTAAATTTACTCTACGGCATTTTAATGCACATTGATATAAATTGATTGGTTGTAATGGATTTTATATAAATTACGTGTGGCGCAGGACTTATCGTCTTTAGGGATGCCTATATCTAGTAGTGGGTGAAAAAGTTTAGTTTTTTTAATATTTTTAAAGCATTATTCCGAATTTTGCCTTGGTACGAGAATGAGACAATGAAAATATTATTAATTTAATTTTCTCGAATGGGAATCGAACTTACAACCTGTCGCATTTACAATCACACGCTTATATATCTGCGCCACGACTGACCTCATGCATACACGTTTTCGTAAAATAAATATAATAATATTTTACGCCTGAACATTAAATGACTCTGACAATAGAAACAAGAACACAGTAAGAGAAGAACGTGCTCAGTTGGTTATGGCAAAAAAGAATGTATATGTCAAAAAAGAATGTCAGAGAATGGCAAAAAAGATTTATGATGGAAAAGTGAGCGGTAAGAGAGGTAGGAGGAGACCCCGGTTGACCTTCGAAAATACAGTATCAAAGATACAGGAGGAAGGTCACGTAAAAAGCATGAGAACCCCCGGGCATGTATGAAGATTTTGATGACAGTGGACGAGGCGAAAGAGGTATAATAAAACAGTAAGACATATCACTAAACTCTCTCTATCTCTCTCTCTCTCTCTCTGTACATTAAACCAGCGAAAACAAAAAAATCGAAATCGAAATCCCTATATTTTATACACAATTTCGATAATAAATAACTTTCGCAATATTTTTAATCTTCATAATGAACTGTGAAAGTTCATTCATTTTTACACTCAGTTTTTATTACATTGGCTTGAACTTCATTAGTGAATATTTATAGCGCTCTATTAAATTAACGCTGAAATATGAAAAAATGCTTAAAAGGATTAAATATTTTTTTACAAAAAATTGTATGTAAAATTGTGAGTGATTTTGTTTGGTAAAGCATGTTATTATCGGATGTAGTTTCGATGCTTTATTTGTGATTTTAATTTAATTTATTTCAGTTTCACGCTGTATCCGGAAACAGAGGGAACCTAGATGTAATATACTCCGTTTCCCATTTTCCGGCAAATTTTGGAGGCATTACGTGTTGAGTTCCGCCACTCAAAACGCATTGCCTCTAGAATTCAGCGGAAAAATGACAACGAAGTGTCTTAACACTAGGTTCCCAACTTCCCTCTATATGTAAAAAAAATATGTAAAGCTTAATATGTAAAACTGGCTAAGTACGAGCCGGACTCCCCCACCGAGGCTTCCGTACCAAATTCAGGATTGTAGGTCAGAGGGAAGTACAATTTATAAAAGTTGACAATCTTATGTTTACGGGCATTTTGTATGGAATGAGCTAAAAATATAAGTTTCGGTTACGCAATTTCCTATAAATTATTTTTTAACAAAAAAGAACCGATGCCAACGAAGCCGGTACCAAGTAAATTAAACAGGCTTAGTAATTTGATGTTGTAGTAAGGTTGTTAGAGCATTAGCTTGACACTGACTTCAACATTTAAAAAATCTTTCTTTAATTATTTTGCTTGACAAAATCAAAGTACGTTTCACTTTATGTTAACTTAATTTATTTTTATTGTTTGAAGTCGGAATTTTTTTATTAAAAAATATTTTACTTTACGATATTAAGTTATGGGTAGATCTTAAAAGGATGCTTCTCAAGGTAGTGGTGCTCCTATGTAAAACTTAAAATTTATTTAGATATTATTTTAGTGCAAACTAACATTTTGGCATATTGACAAGACCATACATAAAAAATATTCCAGCGAATTGGGAACCTCTCCCTTTTTTGAAGTCGGTTGAAAATGAGAACATCCTCTTTTTTGAAGTTAGTAGAAAAGAAATGCAATGATGAGGAATCTCCCTTCTAACGAAAAGTAAACCGTGGTTCGCCAATTTGAACAATGTTTTCCTTGTAACTATTACAGTATAATTATATTGTTTACCAAAAAAAAAACAAACTTGTTCAATTTTATTCGGATTCCATAATTAGAATTTATGTAATAAAACTTTCACCAAACTATGCTTGAAATGTACGCTTTCCAATTAAAAAAGAGACGGCGGAATCGGTTGGCGTAGTATTAAATTATTTGTCCATTTGTCGCGCACATACCTAATGCAAATTTAAGATTTTTCTCTCAGATACCATTGTCAGAAATGGACCAAATAAAAATGAAACCACACGGAAAGCACTAGCTTTTAAATAAAAAAAGAATCATCGAATTCGTTTTACCTAGTTCAACGTTCTGAGGAGGAGAAGGAGGAACAAACATAAAAAATACAGTCGAATTGATAACCTCCTTTTCCTACAGAAGTCGGTTAACAAAGTGCAGTAAAATCGATGCATCATATCTTTAGACTGAATTGAGTTAGAACCTTGTTTTTTCTGTGCTTCAAGAGGCCATAGACCTTAATATATGTTATTAACTTCAGCTATATACTTGTACACGATCTTAAGATTAATGATCTTGACAGACGGGCAGACGGACAGCAAAATGATGGTATGTATAAGGGTTCCGTTTTTACCTTTTGAGGTGCAGAAATCTAAAAATATGTAGGGGAGAGGGGGGCACATTCGAACGATTTTTAAACTTTGTGTCATATCTAAAAATTCTACAGTTTTTAACTTCTTTACTATTTCACAATGCTTAGTCCAACTATTGTGCCACAAAATCGTAGCATCATATGTAGAAAAATATATAAGTTAAAGGTGCAATATCAACTTTAGTAGCAGTAGTCAAATGTTCAAAGCTGCCCCCTTTCCGGGGTAGCTTTGAACATATATGGGGCAGTTTTGAACTATCATCGAATTTAATGAAATTAAAAGGCTTTTAAGTAATTTTATTAATAAACTTAACATTAGCAACGATGGAGATCAAATATCAGTACCATGCTAACTTGAAAAAATAATATACCTAGTTTAATATTGCGATTGTACTAGTACTAGTGTTAAATAACTTTAATATTATTAATAGACTTTAAAAAACTTTAAAAAAAAAAACAAAAAAGTAGCTTTGGTTTCGTAGAAGTAATTAACATTATGGGATCAATCATAGAATAAATCTAATATTATGAAAATAAAACAAAATATTTTTTAAATAAACAGCTTACTACCCTAATTTGAACTTGGAAAAATTTAATTTAAAGGAAAACATGGATGTAGTACGTGACGTAACCAGCAAGTGAAATTGGGGGAAGTAGTCTACGTAAGAAATAAAAATCGGCTTCACGTTTTATCCCGCACACAGCACGGTAGGCAGAGGGAACCTAGTGTCAAGACACTCCGTTCCCCACTTTCTGCCGAATTCTGGAGGCATTTCGTGTTGAGTGGCAGAACTCAACGCCCCGCTTAGTCTCGACACCAGAACGAAGAAATGGAAATATAAATTTAAGTAATTATTTCATCTTCTCGAGTGGGGATCGAACCCACAACCAGTTGGTTTTACAGTCGGTTTCACACTTCGTGCCACTGCGCCACTTACGCGGTATTTTTTTACATATAATAATATTCAAAACTGCCCCCTTTATTTTGTTCAAAGCTGCCTCAGTGGTATTTGAAAATTTCCAAACGTTTTTTTTTTTCAAGTAAAAGTTTAAGAATTGTTGTAATCTCTAGTTTATTGCATGATATATGAAACATTCTAACTAAAAGAGGAAAAAATAATACCATATACCTTGAATTGGATCCCTGCGATCCTTACGCGTTTATTTAAAAATGTATAAAATTTTACTCAAAATCAAACACTCCTCGTAACTCAACAACTGGCTCTCGTATATCAGCGGTGACAAGTGACACGTGTGCAGGTTAGTGCTGCCACTACTCAAAAAAAAACTACCAAAATTTCTTTTTAAAATAGCTCTGTTAGCACATATTTTCAAAGGTGCCCCTGTTCTAAGCTGCCCCCCTCTCCCCTACATATTTGAGGCCAGTCGTGCAGCAGCACGAAGTGTGGCTGTAATACCGACTGGTTGTGGGTTCGATCCCCATTCGAGGAGATGTAATATTTACTTAATTTTAAATTTCCATTTCTTCGCTCTGGTGTCGAGGTTAAGCGCGGCGTTGAGTTCTGCCACTGAACACGCAATGCCTCCAGAATTAGGCAGAAAGTGGGGAACAGAGTGTCTTAACACTAGGTTCCCTCTGCCTACCCTGCTGTGTGCGGGATACAGCGTGAAGCTAATTTATTTATTTTCATTTGTATAATATATTACGTACGAAAAACGTACGTTAATATAACGATATATATACAAAAAATATTTTAAAAATACAATTCTATGAAAAGATTGAAATGAAAAAATTATTCAAGTCCAATAATAAATAGTTCGGTGTTTATTTTCCGTGTGCAATATCGATGAGATGCAAATTTTTTGTTGAATAAAAATTTTATTAATTTTATGAATATAGACTAAAAAATCAGTTCAGTATGCATTATGCAGTTTCTATACTTTATATATATATATATATTGATAAAAGTGTGTTCATTTTGTACATAAAATTTTATTTATAGAGTAGATTTTGAATTGTGTTTCGGATCCAGTAAGATAACTGTAGTATTGGGTTCCGCAACTCGACGCACAATGGTTCTAAAAGTGGGAAACGAGATCAAGTAGAATTTTGACTCTACCTACCGTGTTTTGAACGGATTATGGTTTAATATAAGTAAAATCTGACATCTTCACTGTTTATTTTATACCTAATGTTAATCATCAAAAAATTAAAAATCAATAACTTAAAGACGTCGTAATCCAGAGTCACGAAAGTTGTGGGTATCTCGGGTGAATGATTTATTTTCATTTTTTCGCTCAGATAACAAGTGGGCATCTTAACACTATTTTCCCTCTGCCTCCCCTCCTATATGCGGGTTAGCGGTATAGCGGGATACAGCGTGAAGATAAAAAAGAAACATCATAAATAACCTTTCCCAATAACGAAGCTATATTCCTACTATACACGACATTATCAGAAAAATGTACTGTCACCGTCACATGGTTCGTGATGAAACAATAAATCATGTGGCACCCTATCAATTGTTACATATATTTTATGACACGGATCCACATCGATATATTTTGTTTGACGTTTGATAGCCATGAATCGTATATTTTATAGACATTTTGTTTTTTTTTAGCTTCACATTTTATATGAGGCTTCGCCCGCTTATTAGGAGTGAATTCTAAAAAACACACGTTTAATAAAATATTTTTAACAGTCTGAATTTTTATTAAAAATCGGTGGCAATTTAAAGATTTTCCCATATAAACTTTCAACCCCTTATTGGAACCCTTAGGGGGTGAATTTTTAAAAACCATGAAATACGTGTTCAATGAAATATTTTTAAGAGTCTGAATTTCAAATTTTATAAAAATTGGTGCAGATTATTTTTTTTTCCATACAAACTTTCAACCCCTATTTCATCCCTTTAGGGTTAACATTTTTGAAATTCCCTTCTTAGTGGATGTCCAGAATATGAAAATAAACATCTGCCCAAGTTTCACGTTTCTATCATCAGCGGTTACGGCTCTGCATGTGTCTTACCTCAGTCTGTCAGCACAAGTCCTTTTATATATACAGATAGGCTGAGGCAGATTAAGAGGTAGAGGTAGAGGAAGTAGCTTAGGTAAAACGTATCTAGTGATAATTTTAGTCATAAAAGATACTCCGTACTCCGTTCTACGCCATTGAGGTGATATTACACTGCGCTAACACCTCAATTTTATAAATTGAACAAAATTTGCGTTGCAGGGAGAACACAGTGTCCTGACACTTTTTTAACTCACGTTTTTTTGCTGTTACTTCAAAAGGTATAACGGCACCCTTATAATATCAAATGTCCATGTGTATAGTTCCTTGGAGCACAGAAAAAATCTAGCTTATATATCAACACTTACTGCTCTAAATATACGAGCATTTATGCATCGTTTTTACTGTATTTTTCCGTGGATCTACAGGTAAAAAATTTTGCGCGAAGTGAAAACTTAAAATACAAATAAAGAAAAAAATCTGAATAGGTATTTCATAACAAAAATCATTACAAACTTATATTTGTAGTTTTTTATATACAAAATGAGTATGTACTCATATATGTGCTCGCAAAGTTAAGTGTGTAAAATTTATTCACCGTTATCAAAATCATTTATTATAGGCATATTTCCCGTAGACCTACAATAATGAAATTTGGTAACATGTGAGAACTTGCAGTACATAATATAAATGAAAAAATCTTAAAATATAAAAATAATATTCGAGATAAAAGTTCAAAACACTAAAAATTTTAGTTCTTTTCATATAAAATGAGTGGATATAGCCGTAAACTAGTATCGTGTCATATTCAATCAAATTTCATATTATAATCAAATTGGCTGTTTGTTCCATATTTACACAAATTTCTACTGAACAGATTTAGATGAAACTTTACAGTAATATAGGTTATACGTCAGAAAAACTCATGAGTTAAATTTTATGTAAAGATGTTGTATAATTTAGCAATTATAACATTAAGTTTAAGCGGGCGAAGCTGCGTTTGCGTCGTTAGTAATATAAAATTACTAAAATAACTAAAAATAAGCAAATTCTTGTAATACGTTTATTTAAATAAGAAAGAAAACTGAGAAAGTTTTTTTACGCGTTAGCCAAACCAAGACGAGTTCCACCGTGATTTATGTTCTAAATATGGTAAGAGTAGCGTATGGTAATGTAAACAACACATTACTCTTCTTACTTCAATATTTTTAAGTTATACTTGATATATATATATATACTCTTTTGGTGATTTTTGAAGAAATAAACTATTACATTAGACTATAATATAATATATTATTACAGAGGTAAATTGAATTTTAAACTATATACAATAAATGTATTATTTAAATATTTATGACGTGATCTTATAACTCAATGAACGCCAGCTGCTCGCACGAAAAAGCATGACTCATTGTCACGTTCTGCCTGAGCCAAGTGTGCAAGAGAGAGCGCGCAACAACTGATAGACGATAGAGATGCATGATCGGCCAAAGCGTTCGTCTTGTGACGCATCTATCCATTCATTGTTACTTGTGATTAATCTGTATACCTTAAGTAAAATAATACTTATTTAGAATCTTAAGTGTGGAATAACACTTTAAAAATGTTAAAAATATTATGTAAAATAATATCAATCAAAAAAATAATATCGTCAATTAGCGACTGCATATAAATGTTAATTGATCGACAAAAATAAATAAAATAATTCTTCTTTGTGTTATACAAAACAATGATAATAATTTAATTTTAGTCATAAAAGTCTGCATTTTTTCATCAATATTTTCTTACTATGCTATTACATAAAATTATCGTCCGTCCGTTATTTTACAGACAATCAGTATTTTTCTGGTTACACCAAAGTTTAACCGGTGCGATGTTGGCGTTGTGTATAGCAATTTTTTAAGTGTACATTACACACTAATAATGGAAAATAAAATAAAAATTTGATACAAACAACATGCTGTATTCCGCCCACAGCAGGGTAGGCAGAGGGAACCTAGTGTTAAGACACTCCATTGCCCACTTTCTGCCGAATTCTGGAGGTATTGCGTGTTGAGTGGCTGAACGCAACACCGCGCTTTGCCTCGACACCAGAGCGAAGAAATGGAAATATAAATTTCAGTGAATATTTCATCTCCTCGGGTGGGGATCGAACCCACAACCAGTCGGTTTTACGGCCACTGTTTGTGCCCCTGCGCAACGACTGGCCTCATAAACATATATTTCTATAATACAGAAAAAATGTAGGAATATTTTGTATAGCTGTGTGATATCAGTATTATCCAATATTAGGAAACGCGCATCGCTTTTACAGTACGGCGTTGTTTCACCGTACTACGACGGCCAGAGCCAGAATATATTTAATATGTATATCTTTTACTATATAGATATTTCTATATTATTCAAAAAATATTCTTATTTACCCAAATATTTTACGACTTTCACGTACTAATATAATAGTAAAACTTGCGTGATGAAATAATAAATACTTGAGATCAAAAGTCACGAACGACTAACAATTTAGTGGAAATCACAATTAAATAATATGTAGCCACCAAATAAAAAATTATGTCACGCTATATTTGACCACCGCGGCTCAGTTAGAATATTTAACGTGATGATTCGGAATTCAAATCGGACTTAAAAAAAATATTTAAATATTTTTTCCACGCCTATTTTTAGAAAACTTATTTGAACGCCGCGCCTTTTGGTAACCATGTGCTAACTATTAAACTATATATTCTCATCAAATTACGTCGATGGTAATTTTTTTGTTCTAAATTGTATTTTTACCTTTTCAACAAAAAAAAGTATGTTTTTAAGATATCTAACACTCCACATACAGGAAAGAAAATTACTTCTTTAGAAAACTTATAAAAAATATTTTTACCCGACTGCAAAGAAAGGGTTATGTTTTTTGCATGTATCTTGTAATGTACGTAATATTAAGTACTAAGTAAGATTTTTTATTTTTAGTTTTACGCAGTCAGGGTTTTTGTTTTTATAATAAAATCAAAAACCAGCTTCACACTGTATCCCATACACAGCAAGGTAGGCAAAGGGAACCTAGTTTTAAGACACACCGTTCCCCACTTTCCGCCGAATTCTTGAGGTAATGCGTACTGAGTAGCGGAACTCTACGCCGCGCTTTGGCCTGGACACCTAAAATTATATACAGGGTGGAAGTGTAAGCACTATTTTAAATGAAACCACAGTTTTAACTACTCTATAAAAGCCTAATATAAATCAGAAAAAAATAAATTCCCAAAAATGAAAAAGTTTTTTTTCAAACAAAATCTATACTTATAATAAATCTGTAGAAAAGTCGTTTCTGTACATTGAAAATATTTAAAAAAAAAATAGCCAGGGTGTTAAAGGATAATTAACAGAATCCATTTCCAACATTTTTGGAATTTTTGTCTGTCTGTTTGTCTGTCTGTCTGTTTGTCTGTTTGTCTGTTTATCTGTTTGTCTGTTTATGTGAACACGTATCACGTAAAAAGTACACAATAAATTTAAGCAACTTTTATACATAAAAATTACAAATAAATCAAGGTAGGTTTTAGTGTTTATTTCATTGTAATCGCTTCACTCTATCAAAAGATATAAGTATTTAAGTTTTCAAGACGTTAATATTTGAGATAGTAAAAAATCGATTCAAGTAACGCTATCTATTGACAAAAATAGTAGGTACTAATGAATCTTGATACTCTCTTTCATACACGTAACGCTATCACTAATTGCGATGGGATCTTAAATAGATGGCGCTGTGCATAAAAAAAATATAGTTTGGAAAGGTTACCGCTACACTCTATCAAAAAATAATGTACTTAAAGTTTTAAAGATATTTATTTTAAAAAAAAAAAGAAATTATAGTTGATAAATTTACGTACATTACGTTTTTAAAGTACAATTGTTCATAGTACTAACTACAAAGTAAACTAAATTGAATTGTTGGTGAAGATTACCTTCGTAACAGTCTAGCTTAATTCTTAATTATTTAACACAGTGATAAAGAATTACTTAATATTCAGAGAAATATTTTGAATAGGTTCATCAGTCCGTTCGTTCGTTTATGTTATTTTTTTTTTTTTAAGAAAGTATAAAAAAATCACTTTTGGGAGCAACCTCTAAAAAATTGGGTCTCAAGAAAAAATGCTCTGACACTGTTTATAAAAATATTCCGCAGTATTATTTCATAACTTACAATTTCATAACTGACATTGCACTATTGCACCTGTATGTTGCATGTATGTATGTGCCAAGGGTATTTTAGGGTACATACCTCAAAATCTTTATAAGATAACTTTATTGTTTTTTTCGTCTGTCCGTCTGTCAAGACTATTTTGTACAAGATCGGTTAAAGGTTAGGTAAGGTTAACTCAATATTCAAGTCTATATTTCCTTAGAGCACAAAAAATCTATCTTCTAAATCATCGCAATCAAATGACGATGAAGTATGAGGGCTTATGCTTCGTTTTTTGTCGCATTTTCTATCATAACTATAGGATAATTCCCGTTAATGTTCAATTACGAAATTTGTTAAGAAGTTAAAATTTACGGCACGTATAAAGGAAAATTCCAAAATTATTTTTCAAAAATTGAATACTTATTGTATTTGTGTTTAATCTGTACTTAATTTGATACAAAATGACAACTTAATTAGTTATTCTTTTGGTGTATCTCCATTCATGAAACTGGTACGAAACTCTCGGGGCATGAGTACGACTTGAACTTGACCGAAAATGTTGATTATTTTATAGATTATATAAAAATGCCTAAAAACGTGCTTTCTATGTATATTCTGTATACCAATTATATATTTAACTAATAATATATGTTACCAATTGAAAAACTATACAGGAGCTAATATAAGTTGTTTTACAAAGAATATTGGAGTACTTATCCAAACCAATTAATTAATAATTAAGGCTGTTTGTAATATCTATATTTCTTAAATGAATAATCATGTAATAATCATGTATGAGGCCAGTCTTGGCGCAGCGGCACGAGGTGTGACTGTAAAACCGACTGGTTGTGGGTTCGATCCCCACTTGAGGAGATGTAATATTTACTTAAATATATATTTCCATTTCTTCGCTCTGGTGTGGAGGTTAATCGCGGCGTTGAGTTCTGCCACTCAACACGCAATGCCTCCAGAATTCGGCAGAAAGTGGGGAACGGAGTGTCTTAACACTAGGTTCCCTCTGTCTACCCTGCTGTGTGCGGGATATAGCGTGAAGCAGTTTTTTTTATGTAATTCAAGCGGGCAAAGCCGCGAGCAGGCCGCTAGTAAATAATAAAATTGTCGTTTTGAGTTAAAACGCCATTTGTAAGGACGACGCACGCACACATAAATCTATCAAAGGAACACCGCCGCACACACCTCATTACGA
This sequence comes from Heliconius erato x Heliconius himera, assembly GCA_013421005.1. Classification (NCBI taxonomy): domain Eukaryota; kingdom Metazoa; phylum Arthropoda; class Insecta; order Lepidoptera; family Nymphalidae; genus Heliconius; species Heliconius erato x Heliconius himera. The sequence continues at coordinate 11,915 of JAATLQ010013739.1, read as the reverse complement.
AATCGGGTCGTATTTATTGGCGATAAAGTTTAAAGTTGTTTAACCTTTAGTAGTATTTTTGTAGTAGTAAGTGTTTATGTTATTGGGATCTATACGTAATCGCGTCACACGAAATACAGGTATGGATAAAAATCGTGAAATGAAAAAAAAATCCTACCCCCAAACTGTTGAGGCATCTTGATTAATTTCGTTAGATATAGGTTTGAAATATTTTACTCAATATGCTGTTTCCGTAAAAGGAGCGCTGCCTCTTCCACCCTGTATAAATTTAAATAAATATTTCATTTCCTCGAGTGGGGATCGAACCCACAACCAGTCGCGTTTACAGTCACACTTTATGACCCTGCGCCATGCCTGGCGTCAATAATAGTTTTTATTATATGTTTAAATTATATTACATTTATTTTTTCTTCAACACGTGACGTCTTGATTTTATTCAGAAAGCGGAGAATTAAGTATCATAACACTAGGTTTTCTCTGCGTACCCTGGTATTTGTAAGATACAATGGAAAACTAAAAATCAGTAAATTTTATATACATATTTGTCTATCACGAGTTTTTGAAGCTCATCCAAGTTTTAGCTTAAGTTATAAATAAAAAAAGACGACTTTTACGCCAAAGTTTTACAAAGTAAAAAATATTTTGTGTAGCAGATGCTATAGTTGAGATGTTGTTGAGATTCTAACTAAAAAGAAATCATTTATTTTGTTTTCATGGTTTTATTTTATATCTCATATTGCATGGTATGTAGGGAGAACCTAGTGTTTTTTATGCTCAATTTTTGAGACATTGTGTATTGAGTGGTAATAAAAATAATTCCCCAAAGTGGGAATCGAACTCCCACAGAATTCGTACAGAGTTCGTAGTGGCGCAGCGGCACAACAGATGCTGTGCCACTGCGCCACTACGAACTTATAAATCTCGATCCACGTCTCTTCGTTTCCATCCACTGCCAGCAACGATACACACAGTACATATATGTTGTTGGCTTATCAAAATAACTTCAAATTATTCTTAATTCAAATACACTTTTGCAAGAACGTTTTGGAGCTACGTATAAGCAAGTGACTACCGCCTGCACAGAAGGCTGTTGACAAGGAACTCTAAGAATATACGGCTTATTGGTTTTCATTTTTTAAATTTTAATTCTTACACTACAGTCTTATGATCCATACCTTTAGTTATTTTATACATTACTTTTAATATTTTTTTCTTTAGATATTACCTAGAACTAGATTGTAAGTCTAGTTCTAGGTAATATTATAGACATATATTTCTATATTTATACAAGTTATTCATTTTAGTTGCCACTTGCTAACTTAACTATAACACTAATCTAAAACGGTTTATTGGTTAGAGCGCTTCGTATCCAAGATTGGCAGGTCCAAATCCTGTTTAGTTGTATATTTTATACGATTTCTAAAAAAGTAATTTGCATTAAATAATCATTATTAACAAAAATCACTATTAATACATACTCAACACGCAATGCCTCCAGAATTCGGCAGAAAGTGGGGAACGGAGTGTCTTAACACTGGGTTCCCTCTGCCTACCCTGCTGTGTGCGGGATACAGCGTGAAGCTAATTTAATTTAAAATGTTAACTTTTAATACATTGTAAGTAGAAACGAATTGTATCTACGACCTTCATAAAAAAAATCCCATACAAAAAAGCTTAAGAAAAAATCTTTTACTTCCTAAAGCTCAAAATAGATGTGGCTCAAATAGAGCCACATTACAACCATATCCACTTTATTAGGACCCCAATTCAATACAATACCTTTCAGATTCACCTCATTTTGTTTGAGAAATAAACAACCTCGGTGGATATGAGGTCGAAACGTATTTCATTTATGGGATCAAAGCTGCCCCACTAATAGAATGACTAGGATTCCCGTGTAATTACTTTTTTAATTTGTCTATCCGTTTGTCGTTACTAGTTTATGCGGTGAAATGGTATATCTATATGAAATTGCATAGTAGATTGTATATTAAATTCTTTGTTTTAGCGTTAAGGGACTTTTTTCTTTTGTGATTGGGAAGCAAGAGTAGTATGTTATTTTTTTTATAGAGATGCTTAGATTAAATTTTTTCTTCAATCGAAATATACCACTCGATTTAAATACAATCTGTTAAATATCGATTTAGTTATTAATAAATGTTCTAAGCTGTTTTAAAAACTTCAGGTACGAGTATTTTATTTAATGGTATGTTACTTACTCTATTTTTTTAGCACCATCCAATTTTCAAGACATTGCGTGTTGAAAGGCGGAATTGAACGCCACACTTTGTCTTGTGACCAGAGCAGGGAATCAAAAATCATCCAAACTCTCGAGGTATAAAACAAAACCAAAAATATTTCGTTGTCTTTCAAAGAGTATTTTTTTATATTTATAGAAATCGAGGCAAATGGAGTTGGTTGAGCAAATCGAACAAGGGCTAAAAGGAATCTTTAAGTAATAGTATGGGGCACACTATTACTTTAATGTTCTTTAACACACTTCCCAGATAAAATTTGTTCTTGACTTTAAGAAAATCTTAAATACAATTCATGTTTACAGTAGATAAAATTTTTCAAAGTTTCAGACTAAATAAAATAGAGGTAAAGTTTAAGGCGAAGAAACCAACCTGCGGAACTAACCAGGTCATTCGTTTTACAGCTTTCTCCAATATTTCAGTATATATCTATATTTATTTTTTATAAAAAAATCTTAAGCTTTTTTATTATTTTTTAAAAATGTAATTCCATACTTACGCATATATTTTCTTAATAAGTATCCTTTAGCTTTACCCCGCAGTGCCCGCAAGCTTACGTTTGTAAACTTTTATAAGTTGTACTTCCCGTTGACACGCCATTCTGAAATTGGTACAGAAACCTCGACGAGCGAGTCCGACTCGCACTTAACCGATTTTTTTTTTTAAATGTATATGCATAACTTCAAAATGATAGAGAGCGGAGAAATTAGAACTAGTTTTATCATTTAGTGATTTCTTTTCAGTAGAAAGCTACAAAAGTAACGAATTTTCCAATTTTTCACAATTTAAAAATTCTTTTGTCTGACGTTCAGCACTATCTATTGTCTATGAAAATTTGGAACAAAACGAATGTCATAATTCTAAAACGCAGTTTTTCAAATAAACGAACAAGAATGGTAGTTTTCTTTATTTTTTATTTTCATTTCTCCTCTGTAGTAAAAAAAGCGTGGCTTTGAGTTCTGCTATTCAATAGACAATGTCTAGAATTTTAGGTTTAACATATGATTCTGTTTGCCTACCTATGCACTGTATTTTGCGCTTCATGCTGTATTCTGCACATAGGTTCCCACCTAGTGTTAAGCATCAAAAAGACATTAACGCATCCAAACTCAAGTTAGAATCAAACCCACAACCGTTGCGTTTGCAGTCAGGCGCTGTCAAGCTGTGGGACGACCTCCTCAATTCATTACGTATAGTAATGTTCCTCGTTCGTTTCTGAAATAAAATTTTGCATTTTATTTAACCGGATCGGAAAAACGACAATAAAAAAGTACTCGTAAGAATTTCTTTAATGTGATTCATCAATACAAATTTTATATTTTAAACTTTATATCTTTCCACTGTATTCCACATATGCCAGGGTAGGCAAAGCACCTATTGTTGAGAAACTCCGTTCTTTATGTTACCTGCGAATATGTGATTTTGTGTGCTGAGTGGCGCAATTAAACACCGCAATTCAATGTGTGCCTATAATTTACTTTTTGTAAGCTCACGCTGTCACCGCACATAGCTGGGTAGGCAGAGTGGACTTGGGAACATAATATTATGACCATTCCCCAATAAGACACATCCATTCCCCATTTTTCGCTGAATTCTCGCAGTATTACGTGCTGAGAGGTGGACTTAACGCCTCGTTTATCTCGTTACCAGAGCGAGGAAATGAAAATATTAAACATTCCATCCCCCGAGTGAAAATCGAACCCACAACCCTCGCGTTTACAGTCCCATCCTTATACTTAAATTTTCAATAAGCAATTTAGTAAACCAATTTGACGTAATTACTAAAGTAATGGGACCATTAAAACTGGATGAATGCTTATTCATTTAAATTCGCCGAAAACATATCTATTAATGACTAGTGGATGCCCGAAACTTCGTTTGCGTGAACCTTATGACTGTTATAATACTACTTTTATTTTCAAACATTAGCTTATAGTGATTGATACTTGTAGCAAGTAGCAGACAAAGAGAGTCTAGCATTAAGTCACTTCGTTCTCCATTTTCCACTAAAATTCTTGTAGTAATTGGCAGACAAAGAGAGTCTAGCATTAAGTCACTTCGTTCTCCAATTTCCACTAAAATTCGAGTCAGTGCTTGTTGAATTGCAACTCAGCTCTACACATTTTGTTATGGGGAATCAAAATAAAATCTAAAATTATTATTTCCCTGACAGCATATCAATTCACAACCACTGCAATTACAGCGAATAACTGACCACTGCAATAACTGTACTATTATGCTACGAAAGCACTTCGGCATATAAGCATAATATAAGCAAATTATATTTTTATTTAAATTATTTTATTTTTAAGGTTCCGTACCCAAAAGGTACAACGGGACCCTACTATTAAACCATCGCTGTCCGTCCGTCTGTCACCAGGCTGTATCTCATGAACACAATAGCTGGGTTAATATAATTTTTCATCACATCAGATCTTTAATTTTTAAATATAAATATACAATACCTAACACGCTAAACATATCCCACTGAAGCGGCATTTCATTTTTTTCTTATAGTTTAGCTGGACTGTGATAGTTGTTTTTCAGAAGTTTCAGATCTTCAATTTTTATATATATTTGGCAATTACTAGTCACGTTCATGGACTTTTGTTAAGGACCCATCTTACTATGCTTTAGCAGGACCACTATGGTTCAACATTAGGTGTGGAATTCATCAAAATCAAATATAGGCTTGAACCTGCTCAAGTCTAAGCTACAAAACAAAAAATATTATTCAAATCCGTTTCATAGTTCAGATATGTGCGTGTACAAACAAACAAACAGACAAAAAATTAAGTCATATATTATTCTAAATCATTTTTTCGTATAAATATTAAATGTACAGACACAATTTATAAACTGTTTTACTATGGTATAATTTGTATAAATTTAAAGTGGATATTTTGATGAAAGAGCCTCTGCTCGTTGTAAGTATAAATTAAATTTATAATGAGTGACGTTTGAAGGAAGGACGAATAGAATAAATATTTTAGTGAAAAGCTACTAAAAAGCTTGTTTATCTTTGGTTCCGGCTGCGAAATATCTTTTACCGATTTCATAAAGAAAGATTTTATAAAAGGCCAGTCGTGGCGCAGTGGCACAAAGTGTGACTGTAAAACCGACTGGTTGTGGGTTCGATCTCCACTCGAGTAAATGAAATATTTACTTAAATTTATATTTCTATTTTCTTCGTTCTGGTGTCAAGCCAAAGCGCGGCGTTGAGTTCTGCCACTCAACACGCAATGCCTCCAGAATCCGGCAGAAAATGGGGAACGAACTGTCCTAACACTAGGTTCCCTGTGCCTACCGTGCTGTGTGCGGGATACAGCGTGAAGCTGATTTTTTTAATTTTATAAAGAAGGTCGTTAGAAAAAAGGTAATCGAAAAACATAAACAGCTGCATCTGGCAAGATTTTGTGTGGTAAACAACTAATTATTTTATTTGACTAGTTTTATTAGTTTAGTAACTTTTTATTTTTAACATTTTAATAAATGCCTATAATTTTATTTTTGTTTACTTAGTTTTTTTTTTTATTTAGGTTTAATTTAACAAATCTTATGTTATTTTTTTAATAGCTTAATTTTAGACTATACAGCGACACAAACTGAAAATAGTCATTGACTTTGATTTAATCAGAAATCAAACCTACGTCCCACTGTACAATAAGGCATACATTTTTGAATAAGTATAAGCTATGATATATTATAAAAGTACAAACATTCTTTTTACCTCTTTTTACCTCTTTTTATGCACAGAATTTCAAGTCAACACTCATGGGACCCACTATTTATAATATCGTACATGTTTTAAGGGATCCATGAATATCAATATTTCTACATATTAAGTTTATTTTTGGAGTCGTCGTTTTGGTTCCGTTTTTAAGTAAAGGCCTGTCGTGGCGCAGGGGCACGAAGTGGGACTGTAAGCGCAACAGGTTGTGGGTTTGATTCCCATTCAAAGAAATTAAATATTTAATATTTTTATTTCTTCGCTCTTATTCACTCTCGAAACGGAGTGTCTTAACACTAAATTGCCTTTGTCCACCTGCCGTGTGCGGGCGTGCAGCGTCACGCTAAAAAAAAGAGGCTGTGGATTTGATTCCCACTCGTGGCAATTAAATATTTAACTCTTAACCAGTGACGTGTAATTTTGTGACGCTGCCACTAACGTACGTATGACATACGCAGGTTTTTTGAATATATCTTATTACATAAATAGAGTGAAATACTGGAAATTTCTATCTTTTTATTCAATTAAGCATTTTCATTATAAAATAAAGATAAAAAAAACAGTATTAATATTCAAAGAAAAGTATTTATTGATCAATTACCACAATAGTACCTAAAACGACATAGACATTTTTGAAAAATTTTATATTTTTATTTTAAAGGTTGAGGTGTTGCGTACCTTTTCTACCAATAATGTCTCAAAAATTGTACAAAATTTTATATTATAATTTTTTTATAATTTCTTGCAAATTTACATATATATATGCGGGATACAGCGTGAAGTTAAAAAGATAAAGAAAAGAAAATAAACGGACACCTTTATCACAAATAGCATCATAAATCATAATCTTTTATAAGCCTTTGACATTTATAATATTTTTCAAAGCGTAAATAAACGTCTAAAGAAATCTTACAATTTCACTGTAACGATTTGTCACCTCGTTCCAGTACAACTGAAACGCTGATTACAGTGGACTGAGTTATGGTTCTCTTGGCGATGATTAAATAACGATTCTAGGCTTGTAACCGACTTTACAACGAGGAGGTTATGTGTGTTTGTACATAATGAAATTGAATAGTAATTGAATATCGATTAACGTTAAGAATGTCATTTTTTTTTCTTCAGCTTCACGCTGCATGCCGTACGTAGGGTACGCAGAGGGAACTTGATGGTATTTCGAGTTAAGACACTTCGTTCTAATTAAGACATTTCCATTCCCTATTTTTCACAGAATTCTGGAGGTGTTGCGTGTTTAGTGCCGGAACTCAAGCGCCGCGCTTTGCCTCAATACCAATGCGACGAAATTAAATAATTAAATATTTAATTTCCTCGAATGGAGATCAAACCCACAACCCATCACGTTACCGCCGCACGCTTGTGCCACTGCGCTACGGCGTCAACTGTCTAAACACGTGTGCCGAATTTTATAAAGAATACATACATATTTGAATGAGTGTCAACAAATATCTCGAAAACTAAAAGCTTACTCGTTTTGACTTAAATAAAGCATATTGTAAATTTCATCAAAATCGTTGAGAAACTCTTTAAATATGGGTACATATATTTAGAGGTCTATATGTATATGACTATATGTATGTAAGTAACATTTAGACTGAATTATAATATATTGCAATCAAAATATAGTCAAACGGAGAATTAAGAAACGTTTCACTTAGTTCTTCCCATATTCCCAGAAAGGTAAGAGGAAAACTTTGTACGACAGTACAATTTTATTTATTTTCACAAATCTTGACACAAAGACTTGACAGTCTCCAGAGATCCGCCGGTACAAGGCGAAAAATTAAACGAGCGAAATCAAAAACATCTTCTCTTAATATCTACCTACAAAGCTAACAATTCATTTTGGGAATAATATTTTTATTAACTTTATCAAACATAAAATCAAATAAAAAATAAATCAGCTTTACGCTGTATCCCGCATACAACAGGGTAGGCAGAGGGAACGGAGTGTCTTATACTAGGTTCTAATATAAGACCCTCCGTTCCCCACTTTCTGCCGAATTCTGGAGCCATTGTGTGTTAAGTGGCAGAGCTCAACGCCGCGCTTTGCCTCGACACCAGACCGAAGAAATGGAAATATAAATGTAGTTCAAGCGGGCGAAGCCGTGAGTTATTAATAAATCTCTTTATATTGAATCTCTTTGTATGAAGGCACAATCACTTTAGCAATAGCTCTATTTAATAACGCCAGCTTGTAATAATGGTAATTTACTTAAGTAACACTTATGTATCGTCAAGGTTAAAGTGAATTTAAAATTTAAAACATCTCGGCTTTGCATACATTTACTGGGAAGGCTAAGAATCTCATAGTAATATTATATTTATAAGATGTTTTACGCTTCGCCACGCATAGCAGGGTAGATAGAGTAAGTATCAAGACAATCCGTTCTCCTCTTTCTTCTTTAATTTGAGACATTATATCTTGTCAGAGCGAGGAAATGAAAATTATTTATTCCCAATTTATACCCCTAGGAATCGAATATGAAACTGTTGTATACAGTCAGACATAATAATCAATAACATATCATATTATTGCAAGCCTTAGTAATAAAAGTATAAAATCATAAAAAAATGTAGACAGGAGAACATAGTGTCAAGACACTTCAGTCTCTGCTTTTTGCTCGAATTGGAGATATTACTTGTTGGTTGTCGGAGCGCAACAATGCGTTTTAATATATATGAGAACACAATTCATTTTTCCGATCGAGGATTTAATTAACATTCACATTTTCTTTGCTTTTATAAATATCAAGATTTTGTAGAAGTAAATCGAAAAGATTATGATTTAGGCCCGTATCCGTAACCGCTCTCAACTCAGAGATCGATCTTGAGAGTGAATGACCGTTCCATAACCGCTCTCAACTCTGAGATCGATCTTGAGAGAACCACACAATCGTTGTGTCTACTTTCAGTAATTTAAACTAAATGTTAAAGATAAATTAAATTAAGCTTTAATAAATTCCAGATATATTTCAAAATTGGAAAAGTTCAATATATATCTATATTTAATCAGATCTCTAAAGTAAGCTTGTATTTGCGTAATTATTAATTAGCGCAGGGGCACAAGCGTGCTATTATAACTGCGACGGTTGTAGGTTAGATTTCCATTCGAGGAAATAAAAATTTTATATATATTCCTTTGAGGCAAAACGCGGCGATGAGTTCCGCCACTTAAAACGCAATGCCTCCAAAATTCGGTGGAAGGAGGGGATCGGATTATCTAAGCACTTGGACCCCTCTGCCTACCCTGTTATGTGCGGGATACAGCCTGAAGCTTAAAAATGAAAGAACCAGAAAAGAAGACAAATTAGTTACAACCAATTCGCTTGCTAATATTCATAAAATTACACTCAAGCGCTATAAAACTGGAATTGAAGACAATATATGCGTAATTGACGTCAGAAAGAGAAAAAAATCTAGGAGTTATTTTATTAGATCATGCTCACAATGGAGATATATGTAATTATGATTTTGCGTGGAAGTAATCTGGAATTTCTTGATATTCTTTATAAGGTACTTTCTTGATAATTTTGATGCAATTTTCATAAAAAAACGGACTATGATATATATTTCAATGAATATTCTGCGCACGGCGCAGAATTCCGCCACTCTAAATGAAATGTCTCAAAATTTCGGCGGGAAGTGAGAAACGAAGTATCTTAATACTAGGTTCCCTTTGGCTACCCTGCTGTAAACAGCTTTAAACGTAAAAAAGAAAAAAAACACATTAATTAAATAAACATACATTAACGCAGTTAAATGCCAAATATCTTTAAATTACAGCAAAAAGTGCCCCTAAAATTAATAAAACAAGGGTTTTTCTTTAGAAATTATGTGAAATAGTGATAATATTTCATCCCTAATGTTGGTGTAGATGGCTGGCATTATGTTATGACGATTCCACATTCTACGACTATTCTGTGGTCTATGGCGATTAGTAATATAATGACTTAATTGGAGTTATGTACTAGTTGTAAGTCGTTACTTCGTTTCCTTTTTTTAGCTTCACGCTATATCCGCACATAGCAGTGTATGCAGAGGGATCTTGGGAACCTAGTATCAATACACTCCGTTCCCGTTAAGACACCTTTATTGCCCCTTTCCGCTGAATTCTAGAGGCATTGCGTGTTGAGTGGCGGAACTCTACGCCGCGCTTTGCCTCGTTACGAGAGCGAGCGAGAGAGCTCCTGCACAAAGACTAAAGACTGCTTTGCTTAAAAAAATAGCTGTACAATTTCGCACAGGGTAAGGAGAGGGAACCTATATGTAAGACACTCTGTCGCCCACGCACCGCCCAAATTTCAGAGACATTGATTAGAGACCCGTTGATTGATGTAACTCAACGCGGCGCTTAATCATAATTATGATATTATGTACTTAAATAGATTAACACTTCCCAAATATACTTCGATGCTATCTAAACTCTAATTTACAAATTTAAATATTTCATGCTTATAACCATTTTCATAGTAAATAACATTTTTATACGCATTTGTTATTATTTAATAACAATTAAATATAATCATAATTTTATAGTAAGCTATTAAATGCAATAACTGCAGGAACTAGTGGTTGGGATAGTAAAAATGTTTTTGTACTGAATAGTCCATTTACTTATTTAGAAAACCAGGACCAGGACCTGGTCGGTTTCTAGGAGGCGTGGGTTCGAGTCCCGCTATGTTCAAATTTATAAGTTATCTAAATAAGTTTTTTTTTCCTAAGTGTGGATTAACACATTAAGAAATATTAAAAAAGATAGTCCATTTGTTGACAACGTCTGACATCACGTCCATTGCTTCAATGTCACCACTGTACCTGCGGTCATAGTTCCCTTGTCAAAAATAAAAGCTAGTTATAATAATAGTAGAAGTGTCAATTTGTATACTAATCTTGACTACCGCGTAAATTTACTTCAATCGAGAACTAAACCCGCACTACTACCCTACAAATTATCGCACTTGAATATATATCTTTTGCAAAGTACCGACCAAATTTATAAATAAAAATAAATCAGCTTCACGCTGTATCCCGCACACAGCAGGATAGGCAGAGGGAACCTTGTTTAAAGACACTCCGTTCCCCACTTTCTGCCGAATTAGCCTCGACACCAGAGCGAAGAAATGGAAATATAAATTTAAGTAAATATTTCCTCTCCTCAAGTGGGGATCGAACCCACAACCAGTCGGTCGTACAGTCAAACTTCGTGCCGCTGCGCTACGACTGGCCAAATTTATGAGGAATTATAAATATATATTTTTGTTTACAACTTATTTCTTCTGTCATTAGCCGCACTCATAACTTTTTATAGGTATCATGTGTACTTTAAACGCAGGCATTAGTGACGCGAAAATTTCGCCATTATTTACTAGAAGCTTGGAAAAGTTTATAAATATATATTTTTTATTTCAACGTAGCGCTGAGGCACATCGTCTGATTATTAACGTGATGTGATTACAAATGGTTGTGGGTTCGATTCCAATAGACAGAATTAATTATTTTTATTTCAAAATTAATTATGTCCATTGTCTCTGATTTGGGCCGAAAATAAAGAAAGAAGTGGACTCACCAAGAGCTGCATGAATGCATAATTATATCATAACAATATCGTATAAAGCTGAAGAATGCGTTTGTTAGAACTCTCTAATCTCAGAAATTATTTATCTCTATCTCTATATCTTATAAAATAAGAACGATTTTTTTCTCTGTCTGGCCTTTCTACGTTATCTTCTTCTAAACCACCCAACGGATTTTGATGCGGTTTTCACCATTATGTAGAGTATTTCTCAGGGAAGGATTATATATGGTTTATTATATGTATATTTGATTGTAATTTGACATAAATATGATAAATGTGTATAAAGTCCTACCCGTTCAGACACTTTCACGCATGCGCTGCTTTAATGGTAAGT
>JAATLQ010013738.1:866-24399 GCA_013421005.1 Heliconius erato x Heliconius himera | reverse complement strand
TTGGGAATGAAATGCTCGCTCCAGTCTGTTTCAAAGGTATCATTGTCACAAATAATTAAATATGTATTTGTTTAAAATTGATTTTAAAAAATAGGTCCCGCTGAGTTTCTTGCGCCGGTTCTTCTCAGGTCTGAGGCATTAATTTTAGTGAACTGGTGGTAAATTTGACGTTCAAAAAATGAAGCATGTAACTTCTTATTTTGAATAAAATTATTTGAATTTGAATTTGAATTTGATATAAGTATTTTGTTTCCCAAGTCGGGGATAACACTTTAAAAAATGTTAAAAAATTGTATTTGTTATTTGTTTTGACTGCTAATTCTGAGGTCGTTGGTTCGGATTCAGGGTCAACATTTATATAACGAAGTCATTAAGGTGCGGTGGGACTTATCCCGCACACAGAAACTCTTCTGCAGGCAGACACTCCGTTCCCCACTTTCTGCCTAATTCTGGAGGCATTGCGTGTTGAGTGGCGGAACTCAACGCCGTGCTTTGCCTCGTCACCAGAGCGAAGAAATGGAAATATAAAATTAAGTATATATTTTATCTCTTCGAGTGGGGATCGAACTCACAACCAGTCAATTTACAGTCACACTTTGTGCCCCTGCGTCACGACTGGTCTCAATATAAAAAATAAAATATATCTTCATACTTATCTTTAAAATCTATGTCGTAAAATAATCGAACCCACAATACTAGCTATACAATACAATCTACTCAATGTGTCACAACGGTACTTATAAGCTATTAACTAATTGTAATCTTTAATATTTCATATCATTTATTTTAATCGTCACGTCCCTGTGCGACTCTTGCCAAATAAACATTATAAATAAAGATAATGTTTTCTTTTGTAATAATAAATATAATATTTTATCCAAATGTTGAAATATTTTTATAAATGCAACTCAATCTTTTAATTTTTCAAACTATCCATAAGAAGTTTTTGAGACAAGTCTTGGCGTAGGGGTTGACTGTAACCGTGACCGGTTGTGAGCTCGTTTCCCACTCGAGGAAATGAAATATTTAATATTTGCATTTCTTCGTTCTGGTAACGAGGCAATGCGCGGGGTTGAGTTCCGCCACTCAACTAGCTATGCCTCCAGAGTCCTTCGGAAAGTGGGTAACGGAAGTGTTTTAATAGGAAAGGATAGCTTAACACCAGGTTCCCAGATTCCTTTCGCCTTATCTGCTGTGTGCTGGTTACAGTAATAAGTTAAAAAATCTATAACAAGAAAATTATAGAAGGGAGGTAAGGTAACGGCAACCAAGTTCTCGACTTTCCACCCAGTTTTCAAGAGATTTCGTTTTGAGTGGCGGAATTCAATACCTCAGTTTATCTACCAAGGTGAGAAATTAAAATAATTTAAATCCCTCGAGTGGGAAGCGAACCCATAGATGTCGCGTTTACAGTCTGATTCTGTTTCAGTATTAAACAGATTGAATCGTAGCTATTCAACATAGTCATACACAATATTTTAAATGCATTAAAATTAAAAAAATATTATAAAATTAAGTTTTTCATTAGTTGTTATCTATAGTTCCATACTAAAATTATATAAATTAATTTTTAACAAAAAAAACCGACTTCTAACAATGAACTAAAAAGTAAAATAAAATTTACATAACTACTACGTACGTACGTACTTTGATATTGTTAAACAAAAATAATAAAATAAAAATATATAATTTTTAAACTCAAGTAAAATAAGCAGTCTTAGTAATTCGATAGTATATATATAAAAGGACATATATATAAAAGGACATGTACCTGACTGACTGAGGTAAGACGCACGCACAGCCGTAACCGCGTTGTGCATAGAAACGTGAAGCTTGGACAGATGTTTATTTTCATTATCTGGACATCCACTAAGAAGGCATTTTAAAAAATTTTAACCCTAAAGGGATGAAATAGGGGTTGAAAGTTTGTATGATTTTTTTTAAATCACCACTGATTTTTATAAAAATATTTTATTGAACACGTGTTTCATGGTTTTTTGAAGCGGGCGAAGCTGCGCGCGCCCCCTAGTTATATATATATTTTTAATTAATTTCGTTTAACAAAATCAAAGTACGTACTACCTTATGTAAAATTATTTTTTACTTTTTAGTTGGTTGTTAAAAGTCGTTTTTTTTATGTTACAAATTAATTTATTTTACGATTTTTGGGTAGACCTTAAAAGGATGCCTCTCAAGGTAGTGGTTGTCCTATGTAAAACTTCAAACTTAATTAGGTATTACTGTACATACTAATATTTTGACATGTTAACAAGAACATACAGTAAAAATATTCGGGCGAATTGGGGATCTCTCCTTTTTTTGAAGTCTATTTATTGAAAATGAGAACATACTCTTTTTCGGCGTCAGTTGAAAAGAAATGAAACGATGAGGAATCTCACTTCTGACATCCATTTTATCAATGTTTTTCCTTGTAACTATTACAGTATAATTATATTTTTTAACAAAAAAAAATAATTTGTACAATTGCAACCGGATCTTATAATCAGAACCTAACTAAACTTTCACCAAACTATCCTTGAAGTGTATCCTTTTAAATAAAAAAAGAAAAAAATCGGTATCGGTTGGCGTGTTATTGAGTTATTCGTCCATTTGTCGCGCATATACCTAATGCAAATTTAAGACTTATGTGATTTTCTCATAGATATCATTATCAGAAATGAACAAAAAAAATGGGACCACACGGAAGCACTAGCTTTCAAATAAAAAAAAACCATCAAAATCGGTTCACCCAGTCAAAAGTTCTGAGGCAATAAGCATAAAAAAAATACAGTTGAATTGATAACCTCCTTTTCTTACAGAAGTCGGTTAAAAATAGTTGGGTTTTATGGTTGAACGCGCTAATCTTACGAACTACTGGTTGGAATTACATTACATTACATTAGCTTCACGCTGTATCCCGCACACAGCAGGGTAGGCAGAGGGAACCTAGTGTTAAGACCCCCGTTCCGTTCCCCACTTCCTGCCGAATTCTGGAGGCAGTGCGTGTTGAGTGGCAGAACTCAACGCCGCGCTTAACCTCGACACTAGAGCGAAGAAATGGAAATATAAATTTAAGTAAATATTTCATCTCCTCGAGTGGGGATCGAACCCACAACCAGTCGGTTTTGCAGTCACACCTCGTGACTGCTGCGCCACGGCTGGCCGGTTGGAATTCATAATTTTTTTTCAATACATGCTGTATAGTCCACATAACGAGGATGATAACAATAGCTTGGAAGCAGGAATAGGGAGGGGCGGGTGATCCGTGCCCATTGAGGGGGTTCCCATACAATTTTTCCCTTTTTATAAATAATGGTACAGAACCTACTTTGTGCGCATTTCCGACTCACACTTGGCAGGTTTTTATTTATATTAGCAGTATATGTGCGATGCAGATATATGTAGGTAGATTAGAAGCGGGTGACACCGCAGGAAGCTCGTTAGTTATATATCATATATATAAAAAACTATATTTTTTAATTAATAGTAATTTAAAAATATATAAATAAAACGAGCGTTTCAATATTAAAAGCAACCATAAAATAGCTGTAATTACAAAGAAAAAACGTGATAAAAAATGTACTATAAGGTTTTTTATTTGTCATCATGCTATATAAAATGTAGCTAGTTTAAAATATTAAATAAATATAAAATAAATAAAACAAGTTTTTTATTAACAAACAGCCATAAAATATGCAGAATAATAATATTTTATCACCTTTTTATTACTCATTTAAATATTTTTCTAATTAAGATATTATGATTAAGTAAATAAGATAGCTTAGCAGCTTCACAATTTTTCCAACATTGTAGACAGAGCTCAGGATAAGCTACCTACCTAAAGTTAAAATCTTTCTGTATTATCCTCCAAAATTTCGAGACATTTTGTGTTGAGTGACGCAACTGAACGCCGCGTTTTGTTTACCAGAGCGAAGAAATAAAAATTATTTAAAATAACTGAGATTATGAGAATCAAACCCACAATTATCGATGCAGTTAGACGTCCTAATATAGTACGACGGCCTCAAAAATTAAATAAAACAATTAATATTTATTAATTTCATAAATTTTAAAGACTAAAGAAATATAAGTCATTCAAATTTACAGCTAGACCATCGGTTCGCAACCAGTGGTACGTGGACCAGTAGTGGTCCGCAGCAACTAAAATATGGTCCGCGAATGATTTAAAATTTTGGTGTTTGAGCAAAGTCAGTCTACAGTTAAGTTGTTTCCTCAGAAAAACATAAAATATTTTGACATTTAAATTTAATATACATACTTTGAAATTCATTGTTTTTTTATATTTACATAAAAATTCACACATCCCATCATACAAAATGTCAGTTGTTTTTTTTAACATTTGGTCCCTGATCAAGAAAAGATTGGGTACCCCTGAGTTAGACTGTAGCGTTTGGCGCTCCGTTCTCTCTCACTACCCCGCTAAGGATAAAGTTAAGAATAAGAATAAGAAGAAAGAATAAGTAGTTCAATGTGACAAACCTCCTCGGCAGAAGTGGCAGGTTGTTACCAAACAGCCACAAACGCTTATCACCGAACCATTTCTCCATGCAGGTCGCCACGTTGTTCCAAATCTTGAAATCTGAGTAACTCTTATAATTACTGACACTTTTCATTCGAAATATTACACGAAAACATGCATATCTTGCCAATTATATATTTTTCCAATTTATAATCTTCTTTTTTATCTGTGGTAATTTCTATCGTTTTTTTTTCTCTATTTTTTGTTTTTTTACTTTTTGCGCGTTTCTGTTTTGTTTATTTCTAATATGCGTATAATTTGTAGGAGATGTTGACGTCGTGAAAGCTGCTCTGCTTTTACTTAGAAGTATGGAAGTATATCGATCGTACGGTTTGTTTACAGTTTAAGTCCGCCTGTGTACATGACAACCGCAGTGGGAGGGCTAATCAGTAACCCTACCGATAATATAAATGTGGATTTTTATGTTAGTTTGTCTTTTTAGATGTTAATTCATTATTATAATTTAGTAGGTATTTAAAGACAGAAATAGACAAACGTATTTTACTTTTAGTTTCACGCTATTTTCCGCATTTAGCAGAGTAAGTAGAAGGAACCTATAATGAATACAATAAGATCTCTAATTTCCACAAAATTTTCGAGACATTGCGTGTCTGAAGAAAACGCCGCGCTCTGTCTTGTTACCACAACGAGGAGATGAAATACCAAATTCCTCCCAGTGATAAACAGCTGAATAAATAGGAAAAAATACACATATACCTACTTATATATACATAATATGAAAATTAAATATATCCTTATAAGTGTCGTTTTATCTAAGTATACATCAATTTATAATAGAATAAACATTATCAGAGAATTAGAGACAAACTTGCGCATAGAAGGGGTACCTAAGGTCGAGTCATTTTTTCCCTATCGTTGATCTTAATTTTTCTTCTCAATATTATAAATTATCAGACAAAACCAAAAGATTTTGCCTAGGTCCGAATTAATGGAAAATTACTATCAATTATAAAGACATTACAGTTATTAATTTTTAAATGTACTCATTTGAATTAAATAATGGGGATTATGATTATTCACGCATTTATATGCCGGTTTAATATATTTGTTTCAAGGATTACTCTGAATTTAGATTTTGGAAAGTGCCATAGTTAAGTTGAGGCCAATTGTGGTGCAGGAGCACATCTGTAACCACTACAAGTTGATTTGTTGGTTCGATTCCCACTCGAGGAATCGGAATATTAAATATTTTCATTTCCTCGCTCTGGTAACATGGCAAAGCGCAGCGTTGTGTTCCGCCCCTAAACAAGCAAAGCCACCAGAATTATATAAATTTTAGAATTATATTACAAATAGGTTCCCAGAATCTGTTTGCGGTAAAAAAAACTATAAAAATGACTTAAATTTGTATGTTAACGCATGCACATTGTATTGAATAATTATTTATTACAACGACATATTTTAAAGTAAACATTTCAAACTAGGTAACATAAAATAAAAAATATTAAAAAATATATATTTCAGAACATAAAAAATTATTGATTTCACGGAATATTAAATTCAATTAAATATATATTATATCTACCTAATACTGGAGGTATTATCCTTGATAAAAATACTGATCGAAACTTTCCTGTCCTTTTAACATCCGGGAAATACCCGCAATGCCAAATATATTTGAACTAATAAATAAATAATAGACTTCGGAATGCCATAATAAAAAGAACAGAACAGAACAGAATAATGGACAGATATTTAACAGATTAGTAATTAATTTGCATTAACGAATAAAACGTAAATTTCGTGAAAAATAATCGATAATTTTTTATACATATTAATTATTATAGATATTAACTTAAATAGTTAAAATCTATAATAAATATTACTAATATAATAATATTATAGATATAATTATTCTTATATCTTCACGAAACTTCACAAGAACTTCTTTTTTTACCTCATTTATTGCATGGCGGAGCCAAACGCCGCGATTAACCCTAGGTGCTAAGCTGAAAACGACGGATGCATAGATATTATATTTAAATATAAAAATTCCCCCGATTCAGAAGCGAACCCATAACACAGCGTGTACAAACAGACAAAGAAAAATACGTCAAATTAAGAAATCATTTTCTTTATATCTCTGTAGGAAACATGTTGTCAAAAATAATATTACTATTATCTACGCCTTATCATTTCAACGCAATGAAGTACGTTTAGTACTAGCGCACTAACGCCCGGGACAATTCCGAAATTTAGAGATGTACTATGTAAGTAATATCTGATCGATTTATATTTTTTGTGTTGGTTTTGAATATTTTTCTTTGGTTACATGCAAATTTTCAAAACTACAAATTAGATTATAAAGAACGATGTTTGTTTGATTTGATGTTTTGAAATGAAGTATTCTGACCCAGAATTATTGTGCTATTTTTCAATAGTTAAATATATAATTCATCTATTTTTCACAAAAAAAAAATCAAATCCAGTTTGTTTCCTAACCATTTTTATTTTATTAAAGGTTCCGTGACTGATATAGTGATACATAACATCAAAATGACTATTTCCAACAGAGATGAGGAGGCAATAAAAATATTACATAACCAACTAACTGCACCGCAATGAACATGACTAACGACCACAAAACTCGAATATTAACAAAAAGGAACACTGACCATTCAAAATACTTATATTCACTTCACATTTTATGAAGAAACCAACAACAACAACTTTAATAAGTCAAAAATAAAAAAGGCACGGACAACTAAAGTCTCTGGCGCCTAAAAAATCATATTAAAAATGTATATATATTTCAACTAAGCTTATAAATATTAATATTCATAGTCGTTCTAAACATTATTATTTTTATTAACATCTGTTTCGTCTTTATTCCTTACAATTATATAATATGAAAAAGAAACAGTTGTCACAATCTCTATATTACAAAAAATACAATACGCTACACGTGACAAAAACACTATAATTAAAATAATTGTTAATTACCTTAACAATATTTAAATATAATACATTTATTACAAAAAAATGTCACGTGAGCGAAGAATAACCTGAATCGAATGATTCCATTAATGCCAGTCGGTAGTCGCAATCGCTCGCTCTACAGTCGACGGTCGACCCTCACTATTCTGTCATCGCTACATCATTTCCATTCTGTCAAATTACGTTGCACTGGACGAATGTGCGCCGCGACTCCAGCTCCTCTGTTTTCCTTTCAATCAATGTTTTTGTTATTATTATAGGATAATAAAATAAAATTATTATATAAACTAACCCATTTTCCTCAAGGTTAGACCCGATGTGAAATATTGCATTATTGTTTTATACTTAAGCAATAACTAAAACCACTCGCTGCAAATTGTTTACGAAATTAGCAAAATTATACTTTCTGTGTTGACGAGATGTGGAGATATGTGTTGTGTTGTATTTTTGTGAAATGAACCGATGTGCAGTTCAAGCGGTTGTCGTGCTATTGGTTGTTTAGTTGTTTTTTTGTGATAATACAACCCAAGTCAAAATGGGCTCCACGGGATTGACTTTGGCAGATTTGCCGAATATATTTATAATGATCGGTGCCCTCGTTGCACTCTTTGTGATGTTAGTCATACTCCTCAGGTAATGTATCCTTTCGTTTATGATTTTTTGTTATTTTATGAAATATACTGATATGTATTGAAGATATTTTATGCTTTTTTGTCTTGTTATCATCTGGTTCACTGAATGTCAAATCTACAAGATAAAAATACTCTGTTTACAGTGTGTAAATTTAATGAAATATTTTATCTAGGTGGCTTTATGTGAGATTTACTGATCATTAGTCAGAATATTGAATCAAATAAAATTTATAGTTTTATATTTAAATTCACGAAAATATAAAAGTAGGGTACTAGCAAACCAAACTTCCAAAGTAACAAAAAAAATTATAAACGTAGTTATAGATTTTTTTTCCTAGTTTCAGTTAGTTACATTCTTAAAATAATACTTTTTTTATTTTTATTATGCTTGCAAATAAAAAAAAAAAGATATTGAAAGGGTATGAATTTATTTCAAATTGTAGATTGATTATTACATTTTATTAAAAGAAATTATAGATTTTACTGGCATGTGCTATGTGCAATTTAAAGGTTAATATGTTAGTATTCTAGAAATTTCTATTCATGAATTCATAAGTATTCACTTTAAAAAAAAATATTCACATTTCAAAAACAATGCCTTTTGAATTATTCTTATTAGAATCTTACAAGTCATTCCATATGAAATGAGATGTTGTAGGTTTAACTCCCACTTACAGAAATTAATTATTTTCACTTCCTTGCTTTGGTAACAAGACAGCATCAATGACTTGAAAATAATAGTTGTATGGATGGTGCTCGTGGAAAGGAGTGTTTTAACAATAGGTTCCCTCTACTTAGGCTTACCCTGCTTTATGTGAGTTATAGCCTGAACCTAAAAGAAATGTTATATTCCAGGAAGATTTCTACCTGGAAAATTTCAACAGTCAGTACAATTATGAATTCCAATTCTTAATTTATTAAGTGACATATATAAAAAACAGAAAATATATTTTTGCTTACTAAGTTATTAGTAATAAGTTTTTGTCATTAATTTTATTCTTCTTTATATTTAATTCTTCTTATATACATTTACATTTCAAAAATAAACACTATTTATTTGTAAATAACCTAGTAAATAATATTTATATGTATCTTAAACATGATCAATGTAAATTATAAATGTCCAAATATATATATATTTTGATCATTTGCTGCCCAAATTTTCCAAATGTTGTGTTAGTAATGAGTGGCATAACTCTCCTTAATCTTGATACCAAAGTAATGAACTGAAATGAATTCATTCCCCTGAGTAAGAATCAAACTCACAATTGTCGTGTTTGAGTGTGTTGAGTGTCAGACACTGTTCCGCTGCACCGCAATAGTAAATATATTAGTAATCTTTATGTTTTATTCATAATTAACGACAATCTTTAAAAATATCTGAATTATTATTCCTTTTTATAGAATTATTAAAAACAAATTGCATATTAAGCTATGTTTTTAATTTCGTGTCACCTATACAAGTCACCTCTAAAGAACTATGTAAATGAATATATTAAGTAGTATGTAAATGTTAATAGACATTCAAATATCAAGATTATAAGTTATAATCCTTAAAAGCCAAAAACAAAACATATTTTCTATTTAATGATAGATATAATAAAATCTGTTAGAAAAAAAATTGAAATGTAAAAGTGAATGAATATTACATATTTTTCTTCATGGTGTATCCCCAAAATGCTGGGAATAGAGGAACCTACTGTTAAGAAACTGCCTACTGTTTCCCTCACTCCAGCCAATTTTCTTGATGTTGTATGTGTTGAAACTTAATGCTGTGGTTTGTCTTCTTACCAGAATGATAAAAAAATAAATAATTGCTAAGACTCTGTTTCCCAGTTGCAGCATAAGTTTAAGACAATAAGCAATGTCTAAATGGTGGAACTCAATACTGCAATTTGTCTACTAGTCTGAGGAAATGAATCCATAGTAAATGTCAAACCCATAAACATTAGACTAACAGTCAGATGTTGCCCCACTGTGCAATGATGATCTCAAATTTTACAGATTCAATGATTTACTATATTTTGTAAAGCCTAAACTATTCAATAACTCACTTTTCAGCAACATTTATGTCTATTTTATAGAGTTTCTAATATCATTATCTGCATATTTAAAAAATCCATTTCTCTAACACGGTTCACATCGGTTCCCAACCAGTGGTCCGTGGATCAGCAGTGGTCCACAGCAGCTAAAATATGGTCCGCGAATGATTTAAAATTTTGCTGTTCAGCTAAGTCAGCCTATATTTAAGTTGTTTCCTCAGTAAAACATAAAATATTTTGACATTTGAATTTAATATCATTTGAAATTCATAGATTTTTAATTATACTTAAAAATTCACACACCCCATCATACAAAATGTCAGATTTTTTTTTACTTTTAAATTAAAATTTTTGTTTAATTATTAATTTATTTTTAATATACCTACAAAGTGGTGCCTGCTAACAAGAATTCTATAAAAGTGGTCCCTGAGCAATAAAAGATTGGGAACCCCTGCTCTAACATAAGTAATATAGAATTCAGTTTCTTAATTAGAGTGCTTTGAACATGGCAGTTGAGCACAAAATCACATTGTCATTGTCAAATTTTATTTTATTTTCATAATTAATCATTTACATATTTTTTTTTTTGTTTGTCATAGAAAGAAAAAAATGTATATAATAATTTATTTGTAATATTCAAATATTTTGGATGTCACTATGGCACAGTGGGATAACCTTTGATTGTAAATGTGACTGTAGTTGATTTGATTCTTCCTTGGCTTGGGGACAAAGTGTGACATTGCGTGGAGAATGGTGTGTTTAGACACTATGTTTCTACTGTCTACATACAACAGGAAATGCTGGATTTATTAGGCTTAAAAAACATATTTATAAAGTAATTTAAAATGTATGCTGTTTCATAACCTCAAGCTGATATTTTGTAATATACAATAAAATATTTAAATGCTTGTTAGCTGTTTACATTATAAACATTAAAGTAGAGTTATGTCTATTGCCCATGTTATTTGTTAATTTTCATATAACCTTAAGATATTATCAAATAATTAGTAATTATATTTTAAATGGTATTTGTTTTGTTATTTACCAACATTACTTTTCGTAATATTACCTTGACTTGAGTTTGTGAAAAAGTTATCAAACTGTAAACATATATTATACTAGCGGCCCGCTCGCGGCTTCGCCCGCATATTACCTATATTTTTTTATGATGTAGCATTTGTCATAACATTATAATATAATTTATATATTCAATCGTTTTTGAGAAAGTGCAAGCACTACATGGCTGTTTGCGAGGACGAAATTGGCGGTAAGAGCGCCCCCCTCGCCGGACTCGAACCTAGGCTTGCGGCTTTTACATTTTCTCTAAATTACATGCTATAAAAGCCAAAGCTTATCTTTATAAAATTTTGTTTGATGATAGAATAACTTTCGCTCGTAAGTGTTAATATCTTTGTAGAACAAAAAACGTTGAAACATCACCTTACAATTTTTTTCAATCATTTTTTGTCACAAAATGCCTTATTGTGACTTATTTATAAGACATATATGCAGCTTGTCGTGGACTTTATTTTAGAATTAATGGAACTGTATGTTTTTGTAGTACAATGTACTTACATATATTTACTATTTCTGCAGCGCACGCGGTTAAATTAATACGATAGTTTTTCTTATTTCATTATTTAAAGCTAACTAAAAGTTAAACCGTAATATACTTATTTAGAAAACGTATAAAAATTTGAACGTAAATATTTTATCTCCTCGAGTGGGGATCGAACCCACGACCACGAAAATAAGCAAATCTCGGAAAAAGAATCCAGATTCACACCATGACAAAAAAAACACTACGATGACATCAAACTACTATTTACATTTTTACTCTTACTAATTTTACTCTATCTAACGGTATGCACGATGGTTGTGGGTTTGATTTTATCGCAGAGAAATAAGTTGTTTTCGTTTCCTTTCTCTGTCACTTAATACGCAATGTCTCGAAAATTATACTAAGTTCTGTTAAATTTGATATGTACGGGATAGAGCGTGATGTTTGCGTGAAAAAAATTATAAATTTTGTTGCATTGTTCCAGGAACATGGAGTTCATAGGTATAGTTGGTGAAGGTAGAGAGGACACTTGGCCGAGGGCTATGCAGCCTCCGCGCCTCTTGATGCAGAGGGTCCACATACCTTTCACATTTAAGCTAAAAGAGAATGAGCCTATTGGATATAGCGGTAAGTTTCATTTATTATTATTTTTTATAATATTTTAAATATAATAAATAAATAGTAATAATTTACGTTAATATATAGATGTGTCGGGGCATGTTTATTTTCAAAATATTTTTTCTGCGTATTAAATAATGCGTTACTTTTATTTATTATTACAAATACAATAAATACCAAGTTAAAACCGAAAAAAAGATATACTTCCAAACTCCAAGCTTACTAATATATCAAAATTGATATAATTATGTCCAATAGTTTCTGCGTGATTTGCGAACCAACTAACAGAGATATCGATATATTAACAGACCCAATTTTTTCAAATTTCTAATACATATATACAATTGACTTTTCTATCCTTTTATTTTGATTATATAGAGATTAAGACTATT
Source organism: Heliconius erato x Heliconius himera (assembly GCA_013421005.1). Lineage (NCBI taxonomy): Eukaryota > Metazoa > Arthropoda > Insecta > Lepidoptera > Nymphalidae > Heliconius > Heliconius erato x Heliconius himera. The sequence continues at coordinate 11,656 of JAATLQ010013738.1, read as the reverse complement.
TAGGCCTTCATAGACCAATGCGCTAGCATCAGACTGTAAAAAAGTCATAATTTTTTGAAATACTGCAAGAGATCTGCACTCTAATTGAAGCTGAGATCCCCACTCGAGGGAATGAATTATTATTTCTTAATATTTTCATTTCTTCGCTCTGGCACGACGGCAAAAGCCCGGCGTTGAGTTCCGCCACTCAACTCGCAAAGCCTCGAAAAATTCGGCGGTGCATCGGGAACGGAGTGTCTTAACACTAGCTTAACGCCCAATATTAATAACCTATCTCCAACGTCAATCTTAGATTGTTTCGTATATCTAACCAATCTAGAGATTGGATTGATTGACGCAGTCAAAGTTTGTTAATAGCCTACGCGGATAGGCAGACTGGTTAAATATTTCTCTTGTTTTTTTACTATCTAAAAAATTTGCGACATAAGAATAGAAGATACAGATTGAATTTGAATTTGAATTCGTATACCTTCCATGTACAGACAGCGATGAGTTACAATTTTATTATAAATAGTAAAATTGATATAGATTACACCTGCATCCAATGTAAATATGTTATATGAGTTTACGATTGCTAGTCTACTACTCGATAGTACATTAGTTACTTAATGTATTGATGAATTATAGTACAGGAAATAAAACTGCAACGTAATTTCTGCATGCCATCCGGTAATTAATTAAATTTACGCATGGTCAGGTTATGTTAGGTTAGTTTTGTTTATAAATTTCATATAAGAGTTTAATTTTATGTTATATGAAAGAAAAAAATACGAAAATACGTCTCGTATACGTATAAGGTAGAACGTATATATACGTTCTACCCACCGTTCTTATATTTCCTGGTTCGTTTGCTTTATTTATAGTTTTGTAAATGATATCCTATCATAAACATAAATGTGCAATGAGAGCCAAGTTAAATGTTAAGTAAGGCAACATTGCGGTTTTCAGGGAGAAAAGAATGGGAAATGTTTATGAGTGGCAAGTTGTATGTTCTCTCGGGATAAAATTGAAGCTCTAAAATTTTTTTTTACGTGCAGGCTTTATTATATTTGCAAGTTAGTGTAATTTCAATCTATATTATACCACATATCAAGTTTTTAGCTCATTTAGAATTGGATTAGGTTTATTAAATGAATGACAGAGTCAGTTACAAAAATACCAGGTTTTAAATGTTTATATATCAATACCCGTTTTAGTTAAATTGTTTGAAATTTTATATACATCACAGGCTCGGAGGATATATCATATGTACAAAATATTTCATACGTCTAGACTAAAAGATTTGCAAGTTATGAAGGGCTTAAAAGTATCTTGAAATGGTTCGTGTAAAGTACACTTTTTTAACTTGGCTGGATACTCTGGTGCGTATCATGATTCTTACTTATACACTATTATTATAACATATATTTAAAAACAAATTCACTTCGAAATCACTGTGTGACTTGATAGAAAAATACAGAAACACGTTTCATTTTTTTAAACAGATGCTGATGCGGTACAAACATTCCCAAGTGGGAATTGAACTACAACCGTCTTTTTTTTAAGCAGTAGTTGTGCGGCTGTGCCACGATGGTCTCGTTTATTTTGTTCAAGATAACTAGATAAAGTTTAAAGTGAAAGTTCCTGACTACGGCACCAAAGGAACCTGTGTAACAGGGACCAGTCCCTCCTACTCAGAGAAACACTTACACTTATTACATACCTATTCAAAGTTTCTAATATAAAACATGAGTACAATGAACGAGATGAATAAGTGATATACAGATTCTTGGAGTTCAGATTTAGTAGCTCTTTAGCTTCACGCTGTATCCCGCGTCTCCTACACGCGGACAGAGAGCACGTAGGAGGAGGTAGGGCATGTAGGCAGAGCAGAACTACATAGGTTCCCTACGTAGTGTTAAGACATGGTTCACACCGTCCAGTTTTCGAGATATTGCATTTTGAGTGGGCGGTTGGATTGAATTCCAACCCCGCGTTTTGTTATTTTGTATAGAAATGAAAATCGTTACCCTAATTCTCAAACCAACTTTTTATGTAATTTTTTCAGACCACTTGCTTAAAAAAAATATTTTCTTAAATATACAGCTAAATATGCTATCTATTAATGTTTTTTTTAATAAGTGGTGCTTGTGCGAAAAATAACATTTTCGGCGTCTCTTTTGTAATGTTTAGGCAGGTGATATTAACGGTAACGGTAACGGTATCGTAGTCATTTATACCCCCAATTGGTATTGAGCCTACAACCCTCCCGTTCACACTCAAAGCCTGTACCGCTGCGCCGTGATGGGCTCGTGCTTATCCATATACGAAAAACTGAAACTGGTTATCGTTTGCGTTAGGTTGTAAGTGGGGACGATTTTTCTTATCAGTAGGTTCCCTCTACCTACCCTGCTATATGCGGGATACAGCCTGACGCTATAAGCTAAACTTATATTGCCAATTTTTTTCTTAACTTGGCCAACATCATACATTTTTGCTGAATGTAAAGTACACGAAGAATTCCATTGAATTCTGAGCTGAGGAAAATTTTATCATTCACCTAGAATTGACTATAAAAAATATCGAAATGATGGTTTGGATCTGGCTTATGACTCAATGAATTACAAGATTTTGTAAGATTAGTATGAAATAATTAAACTCTACGAGGAAGTAATGATCCAAAGGATAATGAATAAGAAACTAAAATATTATTATCACGTAGAAATATTAAAATATTTATTTTTCACTTGAAATTCTATTTTAAAAATTCTTAAGGATTCATTTAAGTTCACTATTAACGTATTTATATGTTATGAGGCCAGTCGTGGCGCGGCGTGTGCAGGGGCACAGGTGTGTGTCTGTAAATCCGATAGGTTGCGGGTTCGATTCATACTCGTGGAAATGAAATATTTAATAAATTCATATCTTGGATTCGATTCGAAAAGGAAATCTTAAGCCTTTTCGTTCTCTATTTTATCCGAATTCAAAATGCATGAATGAAACTAAGTATTCCCCAAAATATAAACCGAACTCACAATCATCGCTATACAGTCAAAAAGTTAACGCATTTAATTAAAAAAAAAAAACTTAAGCAACTATATAAAACAAATTGAATCGAAATTATTATTTACATAGAATGACATGTTGAAGATATGATGAATCATTTTTATGATCATATAAAATGATATATTAATGGGTTAAAACTCTGATTTGTCTCGGCCATCGTGTCGGCTGTCAGTCGAACGACAGTTTGCGTTGTCCTTGTGAACTATACGATACTAACTATAGTAAGTGACTGTTAAGTGTTTTTGTAGCGTTTGTGGAATCGGTTTTTGAAAATATGACAAATATGGAAAAAGTCTATTGTGTGAAAAAAGTCTGGAAATATTTCCAGAATACTGTCACTGATTGTAGCAGAGAGAAAGAGACTCAAATGCTACTTGGAAAAAGATTGTTGTCTGTTCTGTTTAAAAAAAATATGTTTCATATATTTTTTCATCCTCAGTGAGAAATAAGATCTTAAAAATGTTAAAAAATATAGTATATTGCTGCTATGAATAAATTATATGTAGCATACTTATTTGGCATTTTACGTAGGATAGAAAGAAGTCAGTGAAACGGTAAGTCTAATATACATAGAAGGGAAGGTCTAGATTTTATTTTCTTAATTATTCATTGAATAGAGGCGACCATGGTGCAGGATAAGCTTCACGCTGTATCCCGCACATAGCAGTGTAGGCAGAGGGAACCTTGTAAGCTAGGCGGTTCATTTCATCTCATTCGAAAGCGCTGCGTATTGCTTCCAACCGATGCCCGAATTTAGATAGAAAACATAGTGTCTTAACTTAACAAGGTTCCCAATTTAAACACTAGGTTTCCTAACGGCATAAAAGGGACAAACCCACACCGATAAGGTACATAAATAATATATACCTATAGGTATACAGTGAAATTTGTATCATCTGCCTTAATAATCGAAGAATTTACATTTTCATACAACGTAGTATCGACATGCGAAGTGCGCAATACAAAAATAGAACCTGCGACACCGAAAGCCTTGAATATATTTATTTCATACAGCATTAGATATTTCCTTGAAATGAAATATCATACTTTCTTATGTTCATAAATATTTATATTCTAACCTTTCGATGTGGGCTAATTTATACGAATGTTCTTATTAAATATATCTACAGACATTTTCCTGGGTTACAATTTAAAGATTGACCTTGACGGCTCGATATACGATAGCCGTATGTAGAGTAGTGTTCCGTAGTGTCTATTTTTTTTGTCTTTGTTCTTGTTTATCGTCGTTCAAGGCTTAATCAGTTTATTATTGTTATGAATAGTTTGTATCCCGCCCACAGCAGGGTAGGCAAAGGGCACCGGAAAGTGTTAGAACACTCGGTTTCCTATTTTCCGTCGAATTCTGGAAGCATTACGTGTTAAATGGTGGAACCTCAACACCAGATCAAAGAAATGAAAATATTAAATATTTCATTTCCTCGAGTTTGATCGAATCCATAACCTGTCGTGTTTACACGCTTATACCCCTGCGCCTGGCCTCGGCTTAATAATATAAGAAAAAAAATGTTAGCCCTTTCCAATCGTCAAATAAACATAAAACTTCCGGCGGAAGACACTGGCTCAGAAGGCTCTTCTAGCCGGCAAGAAACTCTACAGTTCTTAATTTAAATTTCAATATAATATAAAAGTTACAGTTTTATTATATACTCTGGTGGTTATTCTGCACGAAATTCAACCCGTTAGGTTCCGTAGGTTCCAAAGGGTAAAACTGGACCCCATTGCTAAGACTGCTAGCCGTCTATCAGTCCCCTCCTACCTCTCTTTTTTCTGTTCTTTTAATAGTTTGCTTTTAAAGTCAAGTTCTTATCTCTACCTAACATAGTTTACAAAAGACAAGGTTTTCTATAGTGACTTTTAAATTTAATTTGTTGAAAATTGATAATGGTCGTCAAATGGATAATGATCGTTCGGTTTCCACACGAGGAAATTAAATATTTAATATTTTCATTTTTTCGCTCTAGTAATGAGGCATAATAAACAACGGAAGAGTCTTAATGGAAACGGAGTGTCTCAACACTATGTCCCTCCGCCTGTCTTTTCCTGAAAGAGAAAATTAAAAAGAAATGGTCGTTGTATCTGTATCATACGTCATTTAAAACAGTTCATGGCTGGCTATTACATATTGACCTCCACGTGTGTTGAAATATTACGTAAATTACAATTAAACTTTTAAGGTATATACGAAAGTACTTAAAAAAGTTAAAATATTTTATTTGAACACCTATATAATGAAACTTAAATATACGATTTTTTAAATATAATATTAGTGATTTTAAAAATTAATTTCATTTTCTTATTGATAGTTAAAGTTTCGTAAAATATTTTATATATTTTGTAATTGACCTTGAACTTTTTTTTGCAAAATCATTCAATATTTTAAAGTATATATATGTATATAATCATACCCATATACCTACACAACTTATTTTGGGTGCAAAAATAAAATCTAAATACATATATTACCTATTATAAATTAAGTAACAATTTAGATTTCTTTAAATTTTTAATAAAACAGTCTTTTTTAGCTTCATAGGTTCCCAGGGTCCCGCCCTGGGAACCTAGTGTAAAGACATCGTTTTTCATTATGACACTTCCGTCCCCCATTTTCCGTTGTTGAGTGGCGGAACTAGATACCTATTTTTACTTAATAATACTTTTTTCATTAAAAATATATATTTAGTCGTATATGATAGAAATAATATGGTATTATAACTAACAGTTGATGCCTGCTACTCGTTGCGCTTTCTATACGTTCCATTGTTTTCTCAGTTATTTCTTAATATTATTGTAATTATCGCGTTCTCTTTTTTTATATTTATATATAAATATATATACAGGGTGGAAGTGTGAGCACCACATTAAATGAAACCACAGTTTTAACTACTCTATAAAAGCCTAATATAATTCAGAAAAAAATAATTTCCCAAAAATGAAAAAGTTTTTTTTTTCAAACAAAATAAATAATAAAATTGTCATTTTAAAACAAAACGCCATTTGTAAGGATGACGCACGCACATAAACCTATCAAAGGAACACCGCCGTACACGGCTCATTTCGAAATCGAGTCGTATGTATTGGCGATAAAGTTCAAAGTTGTTTAACCTTTTGTAGTATTTTTGTAGTAGTAAGTGTTTATGTTATTGGGATCTATACGTAATCACGTCACACGAAATATAGGTATGGATAAAAATCGTGAAATGAAAAAATAATCCTACGTCCAAACTGTTGAGGCATCTTGATTAATTTCTTTAGGTATAGGTTTGAAATATTTTACCCTATATGCTGTTTCCGTAAATGGAGCGCTGCCTCTTCCACCCTGTATATGTTTGTGTGTAAGTGAATTATTAAAGAGTTAACTTTAACTCTTTAATAATACACTTACACACAAACATATATATATTTATATATACGGAGGAACGGAAAGGGAACGGAGTGTTTTGACACTAGGTTCCCGGATTTCTTTTGCCTACCATACTCTGTGCAGGATACCGTATGAAGCTAAAAAAAGAACACTCAGTATTATAACATTAAACTGCATTTTTTAAAATGGCAATCGAAACAGTTTTAAAAACATTTGTTTTTGAAGCTCGAACGCCACTGCAGCCAATTTGCTGAAGCTGTGCCAAAAATAGGCTTTCACTTAAAATAACGTTTCAATATGTTTTATACTCAACGAAAAATAAGCGTTTTCAGAATTCATAGGTACAGCAAAAATAAATCGATCCAGAGCGTTGGGAAAAGTGACTGTGAACTCGTTGGTTGTGGGTTCGATCCCTTCTCGGGATATTATCTACACATTTTTTTTTTCCAGTCGTGGCGCAATGGCACAAGTGTGACTGTAAAATCGACTGGTTGTGGGTTCGATCCCCACTCGAGGAAATGAAATATTTATTTACATTTATATTTTCATTTCTTCGCTCCAGTGTCGAGGCAAAGCGCGGCGTTGAGTTCTGCTACTCAGCACGAAATGCCTACAGAAATTGGCGGAAAGTGAAGATTGGAGTATCTTAGCACTAGGTTCCCTCTGCCTACCCTGCTGTGTGCGGGATACAGCGTGAAGCTGATCTATTATTTTATTTCTATATTATTTTCACTTTCTCGCTCTGTGATGATGTGTGATTGTAAACGCGATGGTTTTGGGATTGATTCGCAATCCGACGATTTAAAAAAAATCGAGAAAAAGACAAGACCTCATAAGACGATAACGGCGATGAGTTCTGCCACTTAACACGATACGTCCAAGTAAAATAGGACAGAAAGTGAAGAACGAAGTGTTTCAACACTACGTTCCCTCGTTTTATACTTCCTAAAAAAAATTAAACCCAAAGGTTTATTTCACTCTCACTATAGTCCCCTCATTGACTATCAAAATAGAAATAGTATAGTATAGACAGACGGTTGTTGCGGAAATCGATTTAAATTAAATGAGGATTTGGTCATTACGTTCAATCATAAAGCAGTTGTTGAACTCCGGCTGGTATGTCTGCGTATGAGTAACTGGTGTTTGTTTTGATTCGCATATCTCGGCTGAATACCGAAGATTTATAATACTAAGTTTTTCTATATATAAAGATATACATACTTTTCGTGTATGAATATAATATTATTTATTTTTTTATACTATCTTCTTTATAAAATGTAGCGAGCACAACAGAGCACTTTGTTGTGTGTCAGATCTTTTGCAACCATTATTTTCATACTGACAGAACGTGGTGATATGCGCTAATTGGAAAGGAGAAATTGAAATATTTAAAGTGTACACATTACCCCGAGCAGGGATCGAACCTATAAGCATCTAGTGCTGGAACACTTTTGAAGGTTAATGATGATATCTAAATTTTCTATACAACTAATATTTCAAAACGAATAATTCATGTTAAGACCAACGTAATCCTACTACATACTTCATAATTACTTATTATTAGTATTATATATAGAGGAGGCCGGCCAGTCAGACTGGTTGTGGGTTCGATCCCCACTCGAGGAGATGAAATATTTACTTAAATTTATATTTCCAAGTCTTAGCTCTGGTGTCGAGGCAAAGCTCGGCTCCAGAATTCGGCAGAAAGTGGGGAAAGGAGTGTCTTAACACTAGATTCCCTATACCTACCCTGCTGTATGCTGGATACAGCGTGAAGCTGTTTTTTGTAGTATATGTACATATAATAATTCATTTTTGTTGCCTATTTTTTAATGTTAAAATTATAGCCTTGTCTATTATATACGTAATATACGATATTTAATATTTTTTAACATTCGCCGGTATGTTAAAATATCAAATATATCTTGATTTAGATTAGTATTTTGATACTAAATAACGACATGTCAGAATTTTTATAAGGAAATAAATATCATTTTTTTATGTAATTATACGTTTTCATTAAAAATGTTTTTGCTTTAATAAAAAAATTAAATTTATATTAAAAACGGTCAAATTGTGATCATCGGCCCGTTGCAGTACGGTAATATGGTTTCTGACAATAAACCCGATGATTGAGTGCGACTTCGATTCCTCTGCTATGTGGGTAAAAACGTGAAACTTTTAATTAATAAAATAAATAAATTTAATGAACTTCACGCATTATCCCTCACATACCACTGTAAGCAGAGGGGAGCAGGGAAACTAGTGCTAAGACACTCTGTATCCCACTTTCCGCCGAATTCTGCCGTTTCGCCGAACTTTTTGCCTTGTTACCAAAGCGAGGAAACGAAAACATTAAATATTTTATTTCCTCAAATGGTAATCGAACCCAAAACCTGTCGCGTTCACAGCCGCAAGCTTGTGCCCCTGAGCCACGACTGGCCTAATTGGCTTAAAATTTTAATTGTTTTATTTTTAAATATTAGCATTCACATCACAACTCCTTATTTAGTCTATGGTTCTTTATCTTGGAGCTTACTTTCAAACTTAAATAAACATATACATACTATTCATGTTAGGTTCTATTACAATTTTTTGGTAGACTATCCATCGTTGTTTTTATCTTCTTTCTCTTATTCTTTGAGAATTTAATGAAGTTAATGCACATTTTAAGTCGATTTTTTATTTAAATTACTCATAATTAAGCCTAGACTTCTGTAACAAAATCCAAGTACCGCATTAAACTCCTCACCCTGCATCGCGATAGACACCCACCCACTCGGTGAATCCATGAAATGTTGAGAAGAATGTTTCTTCTCTAGTATTATCGTTTCATAATATAAGAAATTATAAATAAATAAATAAATCAGCTTCACGCTGTATCCCGCACACAGCAGGGTAGGCAGAGGGAACCTAGTGTTAAGACACTCCGTTCCACACTTTCTGCCGAATTCTGGAGGCATTGCGGGTTGAGTGGCAGAACTCAACGCCGCGCTTTACCTCGACACCAGAGTGAAGAAATGGAAATATAAACTTAAGTAAATATTTCATCTCCTCGAGTGGGGATCGAACCCACAACCAGTTGGTTTTACAGTCACACCTCGTGCCGCTGCGCCACGACTGGCCTCTATTATATAATTATGTAACAATATAATATAAAATGTCTATATCTGTATTTAGATCTAGATTATTTATTTACATACGTCATAGCCGCTAACTGGTACTAACATAATTTTTATCTCACGTTCCCACACTGACGGGATGAGGTAAACGACATCGTACTATTAAAACTGTCGAGTTCCTTTGTCTAGCGGTAGTAGTAGGTACAAAGATATTTTACAATGTGTGCGACATTGCTATAGAATATTTATAAAAGAGAAAACACGTTCACGCTGTATCCTGCACGCAGCAGGTTAGTCAGAGGGAAGCTAGTGTTAAAACACTCAGTGCCCCGCTTTCCGCCGAATTTTTTGAGGTACTGCGTGTTGAGTGGCAGAACTCAACGCCGGGGGTTTGCCTTGGTGCCAAAGCGAAGAAATGAAAAAATGGATAAATAATAATTAATTTCCTCGAGTGAGGATCGAACCTACAACCGTCGCGTTATAGTCATACTCTTGTGCCACTGCGCTACTACGGATATATTTATGATTGTTGTATATGTATTAAGTGACAATGGTCTTTTGATTCTTTGTCTAATATATTGATTCTGGATTCGCCTGTAAATATTACTTGGATTTTAAGTAGCGTTACGATTGAAATTTTGGTGTAAAATATAATAATAAAGTTATTTAATTTAAACTTGAGACTTTATTGTATTTCAAGACAACGCGCGGTGTTAAGTTCCGCCAATGAATTCTTCTTAAACTACACGGAAAGTACCGCATTATTAAGTTAGAGCTTTAAATTTTGTTTACCCAAGTTCAAACTGAATGTATTTTTGTCTACTTTTTCTTAAATATGAATCTTGTACAGATATCGACTATTTTCGATATAACTATATTTATTAACAGACCAGTAGCTCAAGCACGAAAAACTATCGAAAAAGTATTCGTATCGTCATCGAGAGCAATTTGTATAGGAATTGAACAGCGCCCCTACCGTACGTAAAGGGAACCACCTCATGGCAGCACGAACCATTTTTTGTATCGTGTTACGTTCGACTATCGAGATACTCGAACGCAGTAAACAACAATTGGTAGCACGAAGGCCCGTTTTGACGTACGGTATCGAAGACGTCGAAGATTGGTCGTCGAGTGCGTCGGGACTTTATTCGGCTAATATTTGTCAGTGAGAACACTCTCGTTACATAGTAAATCACAGTTTTAAAAATATTTGTAATGTTATTGGGAATTCTTTTTTATTT
>JAATLQ010013719.1:0-10329 GCA_013421005.1 Heliconius erato x Heliconius himera | reverse complement strand
AATATTATTTAATATTTAATGCCTTGGCTCGTGATGTGTCTAGTGGTTAGAACTCTTTATAGTTGTGATCGTGAAGAACCCAAAATCTTTTAGAGATTCAGAGGAAACAGTGTTAAGAATTTCATATTATGCCATTAGAAGGTATCGCTTTAATAAGATATTTGCCATCAGAAGTTGTTCTTATGTCAGTTATTTAGATAACTGTAGACTCGACAATATAACATTGTCATAACTCGAAGTTCGTCCGAAGATAAGCCAAGAGCGCGTCCTATCTTCCTCTCCACTATAACTGCGAACTAGTTATAATAAAAGGAAGAAAGAGTACGGGCCCCTCCCCGCCCTACACCGTGAATTCCTACCAGACTGCGACTGCAACAGTCTTATTGAACTCTCCGGGACGTTTGTGTGTGATCTTTCCGAAGGTACTTGTTACGCTTGTTTATATTAAGATTGTATTAGGATAGTGATTCGTGATGTTGATTGATTTGTGAGATCAATATAAGTCGTTGGAACGAACGCACTACCGCTAGGCGGCCGATATGTTAAATAAACGCACGGCACACACCTCACAGTCGTGACTCGAACCGTAGGCGGACACTACTACATACACCAGAGCTCCAGGACATAAAATAGCACCACACACCCGTATGAAGGCGGACACTACTACATACACCGGAGCTGGGACATAAAATAGCACCACACACCTACTACTCGTATACCAAGTCATAGACGTGGTATATAATATATCAATGACCAACGCCATACAAGCATAGCTTACGTATCGCGAGCATACTGCGAGACGGCATCAGCCACGACATAGTTAATGTCGCTATAACAGTTCGCATAAGCCCATCACGTCAGCCTTCGCGACGTCAAGCAACATTCAATATTATAATATGGATCAAAGATCCACAATATGTGTCGCTCCTACACATATATTGCCTTTATAAGAAATTCGATCCTAAAAGATCGTGCCATGATAGACTTCAAATTATCACATTATATTTATTATACATTTGGTATGAGTCTTTATGTGCATCATATTCATTTGTACCGTAGTACTTAATAGTTCGACTCGACCGCTGCCTTCCGAGCATCACCACCTCCTATATATATGGAACGACGGTCGCGACACTCGGGACGACAATACACGAACACGTCTCGATTAATATTTTATTCAAAATATATAGTTTGTATTATTCATAATTAACTATGTTATTTATGTGCATTGCCATGCATATTTTATTTTATTTATTTATTTATTTTTTACTTATACTCAAGGTATATACTGTTACAGAACTTAATGACAATATTATATTATTGTCTCCACTAAATACATTTTTATTTCTAGAATAGAAGCTACACTTTATATAATTCCTCTTTTTCCAAAAGTGGCGAAACCTAATGCCGCACTTCGTGTCTATACCAGATCGAAATGGAAATGCAAATATTTTATTCCTACGACTGGGAATAAACTCCTTAAAAAATTAAATATGTATATTTGTATTGCTATGACTTCAGTAATTAACCTGTCACCTCCAAGAAAGTCTTCTAGAAATACGCGTATCGATCTATCATTCTAGAACTTTTTTTACATAATTTCGTTAAGCCCGAATTATATAATAGGTGTTTACTTAATCAGCTTCACGCTGTATCCCACACACAGCAGGAAAGGCAGAGGGAACCTAGTGTAAGGCACTCCGTTCCCCACTTTCTGCCAACTTCTGGAGGTATTGCGTGTTAAGTGGCAGAACTCAAAGCCGCGCTTTGCCTCGACACCAGATCGAAGAAATGGAAATGCCGCTGCGCCACGACTGGCCTCAAGTGTTTACTTAAAAATGTCAATAACATTAAGGAAAGTAATAAAACAAAAAGTAAAAATATTTGAAAGCTAGCTTCAAGGATTTCAACCAGCGTCTCTAAAAAATTGTCCAAATTTTTTACATTGTAAAAAAATATCAAAAGTAGCTATCAGCGGTCCTGCCTTATCTTGCATCTCGATCCTCAACCGTAAAGCTTACGCGTCGCTTGATAAGAAAGCTCTACGGGAAAAAGATATACAATAATTTCAATTTTACGAAGCTTTTCATTTTATTTTATATTTTATAGCATTCTTAAATATAATAGACACTACTGAATAAAAATGTAATATGTCGTAGTGCTATGGCACAGTATCTGTATGTAAACGCGACAGTTATCTTTTATTATATTAATATAATTAAAAATAAATCAGCTTTACGCTGTATCCTGCGCACAGCAGGATATGCAGAGTTGAGAGAGCGGCGTTGAGTTCCGCAAAAAACTCAACACGCAATGCCTTCAGAATTCGGCGGAAAATGGGGAACGGAGTTTCTTAACACTACTTACTACGTACGTACTTTCTTACTCTTTTCTAGATTTCACTAGCTTGCTAAGCGAGAGATAAAGCGTAGATGCTTTCTGTTCTTTTTCTTTCTGTAAATGAAATATAAATTAGAAGTAAACATTTTTAATTGATACGTGCAATTGTTTCTGAATGATTTTTTGTATTTATTGCTTTGTAAAAAATATCTTAAACAGGAATCGAATCCACATCCTTTTTGTATACAACTATCAATAAAGATCCAAGAAGATATTATATTACTTTATAGCGACCACTTCACGTCGTTCGTACTTAGCAAGCTGTAAATCGCTGTCACGTAGGTTGGATCATAAAAATAACATAATATACCTATTATCTCCAGCTTTATTTGAACTGAAAGTGTCAAAACCGACTTTCTAAGACAGTATGTTCGTACGACTGTTATAACGAAAATATAAACAGCTTCACGATTTTTGCCGCACAATGTGCATAGGCAGAGGGAACCTGTTATTAAAACACTCCGTTCCTCTTGCATCATCCAATTTTTAGGTCATTCTGCGCTGAGTGGTGGACCACCCAATATAATAACTTTAATATATTTATTTGTTATTTTTATTTTTTTAGCTTCACGCTACGGTACAAACAAAGCATGGTAGGCAAAATGGAACCCGGGACCTAGTATTAGGATACTCCGTTCGAGACATTTCCGTACCCCACTATCCGCCAAATTCTGGAGGCAATGCGTAGCGAAATTAAATGCCACGTTTTGCCTCCTTACCAGAGCGAGGGAATGAGTATATTAAATATTTCATTACCTTTAGTGGAAACCAAACCCACAACCTGTCGCGTTTACAGTCGCAGGCTTGTGCCCCTGCCCCACATACAGCCTGGATCATTATAGGATACACTGCAATATTTTAAATTTCTTATCAAGAAAGAGCCACTTAGAAACGCCCACTTGCCTATTACAAGAAGACTAAAGCTAAAATAAAAAAGATGATTTTAAACTTTTACAGCTATAAATGTTCTCAACTTGAACAAAAGTGCATCTCAAGTCTCTAACTTAAGTAACGTCGCATAGTTTACAATCTCAACAATATAAGTTGTTTGACACGGAACTTCAATAAAAAGCTGCCTCTCGTTTTTTTCTCAACTTTTATTGAGGGCAGCTTTCAATGTGTACTAACTTGAACTTTTTATAGAGGCTAGAAGCTATCCTGAACATTTATTTGCCTGTGGCTTTTTTTTTGTAATAGTGATTATTGATCTATTTTCAACTATCCTATTTAAATAATTCTGTTGCGGGTGGTGGAGTTAAACGCCGTTGTTTATTATTATTTACTAAGCCAAATAGGACTAACACAGATTAAAATTTAACAGAAGAAAAATTTTAAACCGATTAAAAGGAATTTGATGGGAATTGCGAGTGAAATATTGTGTCATAACACCAAGTTTCAAAATTCCCTCTGCCTACCCTACTATGTACGGGATACAATGTGAAGCTAAAACTGAGACTAGGAAAAAAAATTACGCACCAAGTGGAAATCAAACACAGAACCATCATACACGACGTCGAAAAATTCTTAAATATACATTCGTATAAACAAAAACCTACGTTTAGTACCCAAAAGGCCTCGATTCAAATCCGGCTAAATACGAAATTTATGTACTTACAGAATTTCAATATAGTAGATATTTATTGGAAAAGGTCTCTTCAATATAAGTGGTTTACGAGACGCGGAACATGCAGATATCGTTCTGTACTTTATGTCGTGTTTACTGCAAATAGAAACTTAGCTTTATAGCCTTTAAAATTTAATATTCAAGAACATACACACATATATGAAGTGAGGCCAGTCGTGAGGCAGAATACAAGCACGCTACTGTAAACGTGACAGGCTGTGGGTTCGATCCCATTCGAAGAAATGAAATAATTAACATTTTTATTTCCTCGCTCGGGTTAAGGTTCACCACTCAACGCGCATTGCCTCCACAATACAGCAAAAAGTAGGGAACGGCAGTGTCTTAATGGGAACGCAGTGTAACACTAGGTCCCCAGGTTCCCTCTGCCTACTCTGTCATGTGCGTGATACAGTGTGAATCTAAAATAACATATATAGTACATGAATAGGCTATCACAGAGCATCTGACTGTAAATAGCCAAGACAAGCGGGAAATAAATGATGTCAACGGAGAATTGAGTGTCCTACGACTAGGTTTTTTTGGTACTCTCCTACGAGAGAGATAAAGCGTCAAGTTAGATAGAAACTATACATAGATACATACTAGTACATAGTTAATAAAAAAAATAATGATATATATACATACATATGAACCTATCCTAAATGATAATATTTCTTTTTTATCCTAAATGAAAATATTTTTCGGTTATTTTGATTTAGGAGTAATTATTCACTACAAATTAGCGATGTCTTGTCACAAGCGACAAAATAAGGATGATGCATTCTATAAAGTGGTAATCGAACCTACATTCGTAGCGTTTACAGTGACAATGCGCTACTACGGTCTCAATTTTATTTACCCACTACAACAAGAAAATTTAATCGTGCCTTCTTTCTACTTCACTCCATTTTCTCTTTACACACGCTTGTCTCTTTAACGTGGTAAATTAAAATTCACTGAGCTCCCTCACAAAGGTATCCCGCTTTGTGACGTGCCGGAGCGGAGTGTGGGAACTGGATAATGCAGATTGTTGCAAACTAAAACAAAACTGGTAGTCTACCGTTTTCTAGTTACTGGTTACTGGTTAAACAGTGTATTTGTTAGTTAACTTTAACTTTTATTGTTGTAATGCTAAAGTTAGAGATGTCAATTAGCAATTAATTAACATTTTGGACAAATACTTTTTCTTCGCTGTGAAGGTTATTTTATATACAAAAGAAACTATGCATATAGTGCACTCCGTTCCCCACGTTGCTTAATTTTCGAAGTGTATGTTATTTTGAATGGCGGAAGACATTGTTGCGCTTTGACGTTTTCTGTTTTATGCAATGGTATTGACAAATTACTCAAACTTGACGTCACAAGCGACGCCATGACACTACAACGAGTTTTGGGCGCAATTTTTGTAATTATAATAAAAAAAATAATAATACTAAATCTTTATTTTCTGCTGAAACGTATATTGTCGTTGTAATGATATGTTTATATAAATTCTCAAGACCTGCCGTCATGCCTATTCATTCCCGAGTGGTAATCGAACACACACCTATCGCTTTTTTAAAAGCTACTTTACAATAGTAGAATACTAAAAAATATTACCTGTTAATATTCGTTTGTTGTTTACTTTGCGTGTCATTTGAACAATTAACTATAGTGGCCAAATCCCTAGGGCGGTATTTTTATTTGATATGAGTCTATTTAAAGAGAACTAAATATATAATCATAGCTATGTATGTTGTTAAAAATCATATATATTTCAAATATAGACCGGAAATACGTAAATATTTCTAAATATAAATATATATAAGATTGTTTTTAAATTATTTTAATTTACATGATATGGTAAAACAAAGCGCGGCGTTGAGTTGCGCAATGTCTCAAAATTTGAGCGACACGTGGGGAACGGTTTTTTTTATTTTCTTTAGAAAAAATGGAATCTGATATTCCTATGCTATTCCTAGTAAAGCTGGTGTAAGTACCTGTAGTAGTACTACAGGTACTTATACCAGCTTTACGTCACTACTTTAAAATTGCATATCAGTGTGATAACCGCAATAGATAGCTTACCTAACAAGCGGAACTGCACTCGAAATAGGATATTGAACATTTTAAATATCCTGTAGGCATACTATACTACCGAACATGCCCCAACGTGACACTGATAAGTGTGACGTTTTTTTAAAGTCTTCACGCTTTATCCCGCAAATAGTAGAATGGGTAGGAAACTTAGTACTAGAATCAAGAAGTAACTTTCGGGACGTTGAATTGTCGGAACTCAACTCCGCGCACTTGATACGAGGGCGGAGATATGAAATTCGAATAAAAATTGTGGCTTTGGACGGACGTTTGGAAGATGAATTTTGACTACAAAAGATGGTTGTGGGTTCAATCTCCGCTCAGAGGAATTATGCTATTTTTATTACTCTGCTCTGACAAGACGAAGCGGTATTTTGAGTTCCGTCAGCCAGGACACAACGTGAAGCCAAAATAAAATGATAGATTATTTTAAGTAAATTCGAATGTACTATTTAGATAATAAATAGGCTTTCGGTTTAGGTTTTAGATCTGATTGGGGAGTACCTTGAAAGCTTATCTGAGTCTGATGTTGACATTTTATAATAACTTTAGTTTGGTTCATTGGAATTTTTGATTTACTCTAATAATATAGTATTGGCAATCCGCACTGAAATATTTTAAAGTATATTTTTTTTTAGCTTTACGTTGAATCTCGCACATAGTAGGGTAGACAGAGGGATCCTGGGAATCTAGTGTTAAGACACTCTGTTCCCATTAAAACACTTCGTTTCTCCACTTTCTACCGAATTCTGAAAGCATTGCGTATTGAGTGGCGAAACTCAACGCTGCGCTTTGCCTCGTTACCAGAACGAAATAAATTATTTCCTCGAGTGGAAATTGAACCCACAACCTGTCGCGTTTATAGTCGCACGCCTGTGCCCTGCGCCACCGCCTTTTGAATAAAAAATCTTAATATTTGTTATATTTGAGAATAAAACTTAAAGTTACGCTCACTATTAGCAAAAAGCAATTTAATATAGTTCGTTTAATTTTTATTTAATTCATAAGTACCACATAATACAATTATTTAAATATAAAATATAAGCTAAGAAAAATTCTAACAATATTCTAAGATGCTTTTAGCATAATCTTCTTAAGCCGTATCTAGTCTTCTATTATTTAATTAAAATCTCAAAGAAACTACAACACCGAAGTTTGTAGCGGAAATTGCTAATTATAAAAACTCCTTGTGCCTCGATAAAACTTATTTTGATTTCAACCTTTAACCTCCGTCAGCTATCCTTACCAGCTCACTCTAGATAACGCACCACCGAAAACTTAAAAACATGTTTTTATACAGTGCAACAGGTGCTATAGAATATTCGCAACCTCTGAAGAACTTCAGGTCCTGGCTCCATCATCAGACCGGCGCGATGATGCCATGTAATCGTTTTGTCATCTAAACTTTGTATAACTGTTTCAAATGAATGGGTCAAATTGAGTTTTTTAAATGGCGTAGAGGTAATGTAACTGTAATGTGGCTGTAACACGACGGTTGTGGGTTTGAAATATTTATTTAAATGTTTATTTTCATTTCTTCGCTCTGATGTCGAGGCAAAGGGCGGCGTTGAATACCGTCATTTAACACGCAGTGCCTCCAGAATTCGGCAGAATGTGGAGAATGGCGTATCTTAACACTAGCCTGCCTACCCTACAGTGTGTATTTTTTTTATTACATAATTACAAATTTATATAGTTAAAGGTCACCAAATTATCTTCTTCTCTTATGTATTATGCGATTAAATCACCTGCCACAAACATCCACGTATTGTATTTCATATTATTTGTTATCAACTTAACCTCAATCTTCCGAGAATCGTAGACAACTAATCAATAAATAATCCTCAATCCAAATCAAATGAAAATAGCCAATTGAAGTAATAAAACCACAGTTTTATTACATTTAAGTTAGCTAAAATTATCTTAACTGTTATTTAAGTATAAATATTGTATAAGTATTGTATAAGTATTGTATTTATAACTAACAGCCCCGTGCGGCTACGCCCGCTTGAAATATACAAAAGCTTATTTAAGTATATTTAAGAAAAAAGTCTCGCCCACCGAGGGTTCAGTATCAATTTGTTCAAGTTCAAGATTGTGATTCGGAAATACCTTATAGATTTTGATAATGCGGCGAATAAAGTAAACAAACCGACCGACCGTAGCGTTTGGCGCTCCGCTCTCTCTGACCACCCCGCTAGGGATAAAGCGTGAAGCTAAGTTGAAAAAACAAACTTCAGTTGACGGACATATTTACTTATGTTGTATGAATTTGTAATAAAGTACAAATATAAGTTTATAATTATTTTTATTTTATGAAATATCTATAAGTTTTTACTTTTCAGTCTTATTTATTTATTTGTTTTGTAAAATTTTACTTAATCCCAATTTTCGTAAGTTGAGGGACGGTTTTGATTACGCGGGGATTTTCATACAAAATTAAGCAAAACCATACATAAATACCCACATCTTTTGACTTAGTTGTATAAGAAGCTTAATTTCTGTACTCCAACTATAAACCTGAATATCTGATACTAATTTCAGTTTGATACCTCAACGGGATCTCAAGTAAAATGGTCTTGACAGAGGGACAACAAAGTGTTCCTGTTAAAGTTCCGTCCTTTTGAGGTACAGGACCCTAAAAATGGATTAATAATTTAATTTTTAATTTAAGTGAAAACGGAGACTCTAAACACTAGTTTTCCTGGTTTCCTCTCAAAAAAATCACAGGGTACTTGACACAATCATTTTCTTGGGTAAATATCACCGAGTACCTGCAAGTACCTACAAACATTGCTTATACTGTTTGATACACTCTAATTGCTCTGCTGAGGCGTAAAATATATATATATGTTTTTACTTTAACAAAACTAACGATATAGTTATAGATAGATATTGTTAGGAAATATATATAAATAAATATATAGATATCAATTTAGCATTCGATTATTAATGTTCCGTTCCATCTTTAGAATATATTTTAAGGGCCAATTATCCATTGAACTTATGATGGAAAGACGTTAGACACGCCTACCTCTGTCATCGCGTATACAATAGTGTACACTTTCGTACGTATAGAAAATATTATATCTATATATTTTTAGGATTCTTTATCTTAAAAGAAAAAATTGATAGCCTCATTTTATTAAAAACATATTTAGATTTTTATTTTTAGTGTGATCATTAGATTTCTGAAATTGATTCACATAACAATATCTACTCTTATAAAAAAATGTATGAATTACAAATTTAAGCCTCCCAATTTCGGTTCAGAAGGGAAATTATCTCTCTTTGCCTTGTTACCAGAGCGAGAAAATGAAAATATTAAATAATTTATACCTCGGAGTGGAATCGAACCCACAACATACATATATTACATGTATTTTCTCGCTCTGGTTACAAGCATCATACTACTCAAAACGCAATGTCTCAAAACAACTATAAAATTCGGCGGAAAGTGGTGTCTAAGCACTAGGTTCCCTCTGCCTATCCTGCTACGCGATACAGCATGAAGCTGAAAGAAATATTTAAATATATTTTTGCAAGCACTTTTGAATAATCGAATAAACAAGTGACTACCATCGGGTCAGAAGGCAGTTCGCATACAATAAAAAATCTGACTAGGTTTTGTTCTCCGGTTTTTACAGTAACTTAAAATTTCTGTAGTGATACATTTATAATAGATTAATATTTATTACTAGCGGCTCGCCCACGGCTTCGCCCGCTTAAAATACATGATTACTGATTTAATAAGCACAGTCGATTGACAACTATAATGACTTCTAATATGATTTTTTTTACGACATTATCGTCAAAGAATTTTTGATTGTTTTAAATAAAAAAATACGACCATTGTTGATATTTGATATTTATAAAATATACATAAAGCTAATTATGTATTACACGTATATATTTTAGTTACTTTATGTTCTTTTTACCTATATAATATACGTCTCATCATAATTCTAAAACTCTGTTAAATGTGCTGACGTCAGTGAATAATTTAATTTAGGTTATAGGATTCATAATATTCTTTGTAAAATAACTGTATTAATTGAATATTAACTCCTGTACAGTTTTTAAATTAGTTACATATATTATATGAACGAACCAACCAAAATATCTTTGTATTTACTTGATATTTCTTTCAAGATCCTTCTTTATCTCTGTCTTGAATTAAAATAAATTAAAATTAGCTTCACGCTGTATCCCGCACATAGCAGGGTAGG
>JAATLQ010013716.1:0-19889 GCA_013421005.1 Heliconius erato x Heliconius himera | reverse complement strand
GTGGGATCTAAAACCGAACTGTTCGTTGATGAACAGTTGTTTTGCCTCGACTATTTCCTTTAATCTACTGAGAACGATTCTCTCGTAGATTTTCCCTAAACTGCTAATAAGACTGATGGGTCTGTAGCTGGAGGGAAGGTTGGCGGGTTTTTTGGGCTTGCGAATGCCTATAACTATTGCTTCCTTCCATTCGGTAGGAAAGGAGCAACCTGCTAAAAGAGCATTGAAAATCATGACTAATCATTAAAACACGATTAAGCGTTACCTTATAGTCGACGCATATCCTAATGCCCCCGTCCGCCTTACGCGCTATGACTAGAGGCGTGGCCCAGTCGGAGCGGTCAACCGGCTCGATGACATCGGCGGCTAACATGGCATCTAACTCGGCGTCGACCCGGTCGCGCAGCGCGTACGGCAGCGCTCGCGCGCGACAGTATACGGGTTGCGCTCCCGCCCGTACACATAGGCTCACCGTTCCGCCATTGAACCGCTCCAACGTTTCATCAAATAATGCTTTATGTCTGGAAATTATAGAATTAACAATTTTATCTTTATCAAAAACATTTGTTTTTAGGGAATTTACACACAATTTAGGTATTTCAATACCTAACTCTGTTAGCCACTGCCGCCCTAGTAAGTTAGTTGTTCCATTATTAAAAATGTACAAATCTAACATTTTCGTTACATTTTTATACTTCACATTTATTTCTATATAACCTAATGGCTTTACAAGGGATCCGTCGTAAAAACTCAATTTAATACGGCAAGGTTTTATCATAATATTATTAAAATATTTATTATAAATATCAAGACTAATACACGACAACGGAGCCCCCGTATCTATTTCCATTTTTAAAAATATATCATTAACTAAAATAGTAATATGTACCGGTTTGTATTGCGTTAGCGACATTTGATACATTGGCTCGTCGCCTTCTTCTTTACCGCATTCAAGGTCACTACTCTGAGCACCATAGTGACTCCGTTTTACTTTTTCTGACGTTGCATGCATCTTCAACGAGTCATCCTCAGATTGCGTCACCCAGTAGGTACTGGCCGACCTGCCATACGAATAACCTCCGCGACCACGTGCGCCGGCGTCACCCCGCCCGCCGCGGCTCCCCGCGCTTCCCTGCCTTTCTCCACGTTGTGTTAAAACGTTGTTATTTTTATATGATTTTTCCGCTAATTCCACGCCCGGTCTCGCTTGTTGATAATTCTCTAAAATTTTTTTTGGCACAGTCTTCGGAGAAGACCAATTTGATGACAGTAACTACACTGGTATTCCTTATATTTACAGTTCCATTTTTTATGATTTGCATTTCCGCAAACTGTACATAAATTGATATTAATTTTATTTACGCCTTCTGAGAATTCCGTAGAAACTTCAGTTGACTCCACCGCTCCGGCGTCCCGTTCTGCTGCTTCAAGTGTAGTGGCTAACATAAGTGCTTTTCCGTAGTTCAAATTTTCCTCCGCGAATAACCTCTGTCTCGTCATCTCGCTTTTTAAGCCACATACAAACTGATCCCTTAAATTCTCCTCTAAGTCTGTTTTAAAACCACAAAATCTTGATATTTTTTTTAAATTTGCCACGTATTCCGCAATGGACTCCCCCGACAACTATCTACGTTGTCTAAATCTGTACCTCTCCGCCATTACTGAAGGCTTCGGCTGTAGATGTTCTTGTAGAAGATTTGTAGCTTCTGAATATTTTAACGCTGATGGTTTTAAGGGACACGCTACTGCTTCCCCCATTAACGAAATAAGTGTTGGTAATTTTAGTTCTTCCTTAATATTATTTGCCACAAAATACATTTCCATTCTTTCTGTGTATGCTAACCAGTTCCCGGTTGTTAAATTAAATTCACCGACTTTGCCGACCGCCATTTTTTTCCATTTATTAAACCTATTTGTCCTCGTCGCCACTAGTAAATAAAAGACGTGCTTCTCAATCAACATTTATTGCAAGACTGATTTGCGTTCACACGTAATGCCAACATCAACATACCAGTTACCAAGTCAGATTTATGTATGTATGTATGTGTCGGCTTAGAGCGGAACATACTTTTTTATTTGTGCGGTAAGTTCTCACTTCTTGCCAAATTTCAGAATTGTACGTCCACGGGGAGTAGGGTTTTGATTACGCGGTGATGTTTTATTGCACGACTGTAGACTTCTAAATTTGACATTAATTTCAGATTGATATATCCCCACGCGATCTCGAGATAAATGCTCCTGACAAATAGATGGACAACAAAGTGATCCTTTAAGTTCCTGCTCTATGTTTTGAGGGACAGACCCTAAAACAGTTTAAATTTATTTATCCGATTAAATAGCGCATTTCAAAGCCATGACTTTGAGTTCCGACACCTAGACCGCTATACCAAATGAAACAAATATGATAAGTAATACATGATATTAAGACATGTAAAAAACTCGTGTAAGCATAATTTAGTCTAACACTTAGATTAAATTTTCATTTGTGTATCCTGTAAAGTATGGAAAATGTATGAGATGATAAAAAAGGTTGAAATAAAAGACAGCAGGTGCGACCTCAATGTCCCAGTGGGTAATATACTGCTGGGTTAACACCCAGCAGTATATTACCCACTACTAGTTTTGTAAGCACTGAATCACCATCGCGTCCACCAGACACTGTCTCACTACGCCTTTATGTTATACTGTAACAATATTGAGTATTTCAAATGGACGCAGGAAGCAAAAATATTAAATAGATATTTTTATTTTCTCGAATGTAAATCGAACCCACAACCTGCGTTTACGCCACGATAGCCTCTTACACAGTTAAGAGAACATAATGTAATATTTATTTTTGCTTCCTACTCTCCAAGGAAATAGGCTTGGAGAAACAAAGTATAAATAGATACTAGCTGAAAGAAAAATATATTGGGCAATGAATATTGTATGATTTGACAGAAATATGGAATTATAACCTTTATCTTGGGAAAATTAGGACAACATCTTGTGACATGTCAATCGAAACGTGTCTGTTTAGTGTACGGTCTTGGTTATAGAAGCGTGTAACGTCTTATAGTATTATGTTATCTCGGGTATAAAAATGACGTAGATTTCTTTAAATATTTTATTTTCTTTTATATTCATATTTTACAATATTTATTTTTATAATAATTCGTACTTACGTTGAGCTACTATTAAGCTCAGAGCAGTGCCTGCGACGTGCGACCACAGATGTAGGATTCACGGGCCTTTTTACAATGGACTTACACTCGCCTTCACTGCCCCGGCACAATATAGTAAATTACCTCGAAGGAAATAAATTATGACGAGCAAAGGTAAGGAGAACCGTCTCCGTGTATGAAAAAGTGTATATAAAAACAGGTGAAATAAGGGCGGCGCTGCGGTATAAGATACATTGTAAAGATTGTGCCACATCCAGTTAAAACTATTAGATTATTTTCGAATTTTTATTCAAAAACATGTCTGCCCATCAAAGACTAATTAATAAGTAATTCACGTGGCTAATGTGGACTGCAAGAAGAAAATATATTATTATTTATTGTAATTTAAATTTCTTTTATTATATAGTCATCAGTGTTAGTTCCAATGACGTGGGGGAATATTAAATTTAAATATAAGTTATTCTTTGGTTTAAATACAAAGATTTTATTTTGTTTTTTATTTTTATTTATTATTGAAATACGAATTTCAGCAATATACATTAATATGCAATGATGTTTTGATATCAGTCATTAAAGTCGTTAAAGTTACTGATAGAAGAAATTGAAGCTAGTGTCACGACACTACGTTTTCAGCTTGAATTCAAAACGCAGGGAGAATACTAGAACTCACTTTTAGTGTACCAGTGTGGGGAAATAAAAATCCCACTACCATTGCAGTCGAATGCTGTCCCACTGCGCCACAAAGGCTTTGTTAGTTTACTAAAATTATTCTACTATTATATATTAGAATAGTTATCATCACACTTTTTTAAGTAGGGAAAGGATTGTCTTAACACTAGGATCCCCAGAGGGAACCAGAGAGACAGATCTCCCTACCATGGGATATACGGGATACAGAGCGAAGCTAAATTATTTTATTTGAAGTTATTGTTTGAAATTATTTAATTTGTTTGAAATTATTTAATTTGAATTATTTTATATTTTTCTTTACTATAATATTTATTGTCTTCACGCTGTATCCCGCACACAGCAGGGTAGACAGAGGGAACTCAGTGTTAAAACACTCCGTTCCCCACTTTCTGCCGAATTCTGGAGGCATTGCGTGTTGAGTGGCAGAACTCAACGGCGCGCTTAACCTCGACACCAGAGCGAAGAAATGGAAATATAAATTTAAGTAAATATTTCATCTAATTAATAAATTTAAGTATATATTACAATAGAAAATATTAAATTTATAACACTACCAGGTAGCTATGAATATGATTCTAATTTAAGACTTAGGGCGAAGCGAAGCTACGGTGAAATAAATGGTCTCTCGGGATGTTGTATGTAGCTTAAAATAGCCTATTATCTCCGCAGTGGACTCTTGAATTTACATTTTCCAACTAAATTTTGAAGGTAAATTCGGATACATTTTAGGTGCTTAACGCCGTAATTACTACGTAAATAAATTGAGGGAGTTAAGTCACTGTCACAAAAACTATGAAAATATTTTTGTTTCGTGAACGTAGATTCAACATGATTTGGGAATAAGTGAAGGAAATGATTGTTTGAACCATCAAGGTTGGTCAAATGATATAGATATTTGAAATTTAAATATTGTAATCACATATAATGTATAAAAAATAAGATTCAGATCACATATAAATATAGATCACATAGAGTAATCACATATAATGTATAAAAAAATAAGAGCTAAGAAAAAGTGTCGTAGAAAGGTATAAACCAATATTTATTTTTATTATCTTAAAGACGCACAGCATGCGTCGGAATTACGGTCACTAGTTAAATAAGTATCGATGGCGTTAATAAAATTAATTAAGCGATTAGACACGGCCTCAGGAGATGGTTTACTTGGAAACAGGAGCCGAGGACACTTAGGTGAAGAATCACCATTCTACGTATAAATTTAATTAGATTGTTATTGGATATTGTTATGGATTATTAGATTTTTGTTTTGTAACATTGTCAATGATTTCTTTAAAATATTTAAAAAGAGATTCGATTAGCGTGTGACTGTTAGCGCGACAGGTTGTGGGTTGTCGCTACTCGAGGAAATGAAATATTTAATATTTTCATCTTTTTGCTCTGGTAACAAGGTAAAGCGCGACGTTGAGTTATGCCTTCAGAATTTAGTGGAAAGTGAGGAGCGGAATTTCTTAACATAAAGCTCCCTCTGCTTGGACTGAAACATGCGAAATTCAGCGTGAAGGTGAAAAAACAATTACAGCATCGGTTATACTTGGACGAATACAGAGTGAGGTGACGCTGTAACAGTTATTTCAGATAAACAGCAGTTAACAGGAAAACAAATATAAAATTTGATATTGTATAAAGACCACAGAAAAGAAAATATTTTAAAATAAAAATTAATAAAAAAGCTACCAAGAGTGAAACCAATAATTATACAACCACAGCTTAAATTTTCATAACAAGATAATATTTAACGACTATCATTACGAACCCGGCTCGTTCATTTTTCGCTGTCTTTATATTCGTCATTATTTTCATTGATGTTGTAAAAGTGTAATTCACATTATAAATAAAGCACTTATCCTTAATCTTGCCTGATATATTGATGTAACCAATACAAAAAACAAGTAATATTGGTTGTTTTCGTATACTCTTGTATCAATTAACTATTATTGAGGCCGTCGTAGCGCATTGTCACGAGTGTGTGACCGTAAATGCGGCGGTTGTGAGTTCGATTCCCACTCGAGGGATATTTTAATGTCGGTTAATGAGGCAAAAAATGGCGTTAAAATCCTATTTTTGTAAAAAATTGAATCCTTTTACAGTTTTATTATATACTAGCTTTCCGATCACGGCTTCGCCCGCGATATCACAAATGTATTCGTGTTTATATAAAAAAAACTAAATATTAAAAAAACTACCGTTGATCGTACGTATTATTGATCCGACTCACCCATTGATCTGATTCGCCTCGGTCTATACCTACTCGTATCTATAGTGTACTCACAAAAATTATAAATAATATAAAGTTATAGTATCTTAGGTTGTATTATTGTAACTTCTGTAAGAATTTTGGTTTGTTTTGGAAATAAAAAAGTATAATTTAAGATAATTTACATTACACTACCGTTCCCCACATTCTAGAAGAAAGAAATAAATAGAATCTGGAGGCTTTGCGTGTTGAGCGGCGGATCTCAACACCGCGCTTTGCCTTGTTACTAGAGCGAGAAAATGAAAGTAATATGAATATTTAATTTCCTCGAGTGGAAATCGCACCCAAAATCTGTTGCGTTTACCGTCACAGCAAAAGAAAATACTTAATTATTATCTAATTTTGTTGATTAGATTTGATTAGATTAAAAACATCGCGCGGCTCGTAAACTAAGCCTTCCTCCTAAAGTATTTGTTTTAATGATGTACTCATACTGT
Organism: Heliconius erato x Heliconius himera; assembly: GCA_013421005.1. Classification (NCBI taxonomy): domain Eukaryota; kingdom Metazoa; phylum Arthropoda; class Insecta; order Lepidoptera; family Nymphalidae; genus Heliconius; species Heliconius erato x Heliconius himera. The sequence continues at coordinate 13,323 of JAATLQ010013716.1, read as the reverse complement.
AAAGTACAACTTTAATCAGGATAAAGTATCAAAGGTGACTATTATATTCATATATGTTTATATTTTCTAGCTTTAGATTGTATCCGTAGCAGGTGGTCAGAGAGAACAGAGCGAAAAACGCTACCACTCAATTTCCTTCATAATTTTTGGTTTTATGTCTTATTATATAATTGAATATTTTTAAATTATTACTTTTTTTCTTATTTTTTTTTGTGGCAAACACTTGCACACTATCCTGATTGTGAAGCATATCAAGTTCATGCAAAAAATAGTATTATTGTCAATTTCGGATTCGAATTCATAATCTTTAAAGATCAACTATTAAAGTTGTTGTGTAACTTGCTTACTTGGATACAGGTGAAGTTTTATTAACTTCCGTCCGTATAATCCGTTTTAAAAAAATATTTTCTAGTACAATCATTGTCATACCTCTATCTGTCTCTATCTGTTTGTAACTTTGGCCAGCAGTGAGTGAAAGACGAAAATAAAATAAAAGTGGAATACTAAGTTCTGTTAACAGAACTATATATAATTACGTATATTATTATACTTTTAAACTATTTTCTGCTATTTTTATTCTTTTGTAAAAGTATACAAAATATGAACCTCAATACATTTTCACGTTGCAATTTTTCTATAACGCGTAGAGTAGCTCAATTGTATTTTTCGCTTCACCAAAGAAAAACATCAATAAACCTTGCTTCAAAACCAACTTCGGATGAAAAATTGAATGCCATGGATTTCACCCTGAATTCAGAATGGTTTGCTATATTCGGGCGATGTTTAAAATAGAATTTTTAATTTTGAGCCACCCTTATAAAATTTTGAGCCTCCCTTATTTTTCATCGTCTACGTTCTGATGAAATTAAATTTTCATCGATATCAGGTTTAGGTTGAGCTATTCCAAAATTTTATTTGACGAACATTTGTCTTGTTTTATTATTAACAAAATAAACGTATCTTTCATTTGATTAAAATATTTATAACTTCATATTAAGTCGCAAGTTTTCTCCAATTTCAATGTGTTAAGACAAAACGTAATGCTACCTTTACTTAATTAAACCAATAAAATGTCTATATATAAAACTAGCGACACGTTCGCAGCTTCGCCCGCTTGAATTGATTTCTAATAGTAATATCATTTTAAAAATAATATCCATACCTATATTTAAAGTTTCAGGCAATTCAATGAATGTTAAAAAAATTGACATTGAATATTTTTTAGGAACGAAAATAAAATAAACTGTTCTTCGTGAAAAGAATCAATAAAAGTTGAAGAAAATCCTTCCTATCCTATCCTTCCTAAAAATCCGACAGCAATACTTTAAGAACAACTATTAAACTAGCTAAAGTTATTTCGCACTGTACTGAGAAGTTCACTGGGGACGTTACAATCGTTCAAGTTATTTCCAAAGCCAAGTTGTAAACGAACCTAGATTTTAGACAAAAGGCAGATACGGTAAGAAAATACTTTTAAAAAGAAAACAAAATGCATGTTCTAGTATTTTTAGGAAAATTATTGTAAAGTAAAAGACATTAAGACACTTTATATGTATTTGGATGTTACATACATCAGGTAATTAAAACAACTAAAATAATAAAATAAATAATAAGTAGTCGTAGTACAATTACAGAATAACTGAAATGTAAGTGAATTATATATTTTTAAAGATGCTTAAGTTATAAGTAACAAGGTTTACCTCAATATAATTTAAGAAAAAGTATAACTGAAAACTAATGTGACCCTAACTTAATTCAATCTCACTACATATTTCTATAGTTTCATACAAGCCCAGTAAAAGAAATATAGAAAAAAACAGATTTTACGAGCACAGACGTGGCGCCGTCGTTTTATTCTTTTAAGAGTTCCAAGATTATTGCGAGAAAACTAAAAATGTTAAGTGTGTGAAAATGAAAAAACATTCTAAATGAAAAAAATTCTCAAAATGTAAGAACATTCTCTTACATTTCAAATAGTATAAATTATATACTTCTGCTTATTCCGAAACAAAGTCATTTTAATGAAACATAATATTTTAAGTAATCTACACTATAGCGAATTAAGAATTAAACAAGACACCGAGTGAGAATAATACCAAAGAAAATGATAAAGGAAACATTTCAAACTTGCAAAATACCTCAAGGAGAGATTATATTTCGACTAATTTTATTACATTTGACAATTTCTTTATGACTAAGAAAATAACATCATATTATTGCAGACAAATAAAAACTTAAACAAAAATGATCCAATTTTTACACTTATTCGTATAATTTTAGATACAGAGCTATACGTCAATTGATTATTATTTTTACTTTTTTTCAACTTCACGCTGCATCCCGCTTTTTTGCAGCTTCACGCTTGAAGCAGGTGGGCAGAGGAAGCATAGTGTTAAGATACTCCGCTCCGCACTTTTCACCTAATTCTGGAGGCAATGCGTGTTGAGTGGCGAAGGTCATCGCCATGGTTTTCTTTGAATGAAGGAATGAAAAAAATAAATATTCCATTTCTTCGAGTGGAAATCAAACCTGTTGCTTGTACAGTCATATACTTTTGCTCCTGCCCCACGACTGGCCCCCCTATGTGTTATAAGTTATCCTTTTATAAGGATATCATTAAAGATAAAATAGATATTCTAATTATAACTGTAATATTATACATTTACTTATTCATTCTGGTTGATTCAAAACTATTTTTGAATTAAATTAGTTCTGCCTCATGGAGTTCTTCCTTTTTGCTGCAAAGGAAATTGTTCGTTCAGCAAAGCGTTCCCGCTCCCGCGTCTAAACGCTATCGGACGTTACAAATAGATAGGATCACGTAAAATACATTCGTAGACACATTGGTTTTGAATAAAAGTCCAATATTGGAATATTGTCGGGTTGTATCACCTTGTAGGTAAAGTGTTTTATATTACTTTATATTTTCAGAAGTGTAAGTGTAGTGTAATGCATTTTATTTTTCTAACATAATTATAATAAAATCTGATATTAGAATATGGAGAAAGGAAGAATATATGAGGACAGTCACGGCGCAGGTCACAAGCTTCCTAGCTTCAGTCACAACTCGATGATTGTGGGTTCGATACCCGCTCGGGAGAATGAATTATTTATTTATATATTTATTTATTTATATTTCTATTTCTTCTCTCTGGTAGCAGAAATTGAAAATCTCGAAAATTCTGTAGAAGGTAAGGAACGCACTGTCTTAACACGAGGCTTCCCTTTGGCTTCTCTGCTTTGCGCGGGATACAACGTGAATCTAAAAAAAAGAAGGAAATATGTTTGGCTCTAGCGACACCACGACCGTCTCTAAGCCACGAAACGCAGAATAAAAACGTAAGCATTATACTCGTATACTATAGATATGAAATGGATCCTTCTCAAAGTATAAAAGGCACTTTAAAAAATTGCCTCCTGTACGTGAAGCAGATGCGACACCATTTGTCAATACTTATTGCTGTTTTAATCACCATCTCTGAGGGATGTGGTATATCGATTGACCTACTTATATAACTCTGGCCCCTTTTTAACGTCTCCTCGTAACTCTATTCATACCATCTTGTCACTTGTCAAATACTTTAAGTGCGATCAAATAATCTAAACTTAAAAATGTTAACATTTTTTTACTAAGGATGACAGTTTTATTATTTTATTCAAATTACCTACTGAAGTTTATTAAAGGTTATGAATGAAACAACCTTTTCGATTTCGATTATTTGTGTTGTGATCAATCTAGAAATGTAATATTACTTTAAAAAAAATCTGCTTCATGCTGTATCCCATATGTGCAGAGTAGACAGAGGGAGCCTAATGTTAAGATACTTCACTCCAAACTTTCCACTGTATTCCGGAGGCATATTTTAATATTTTATAGATTATTAAATTTGTAATTATTTTATTACTATCTACCAACCTACCTTCTTTTAAATTTTACAAATTTGCTAGAGGTAGTTTCAAAGTACATTGATCTGAATAATTGATGTTTAGCTACTGTTAAATATCTGACGATTTTTTTTAATTTTCTAACCGTTGGTAACCTTGCTTTGGAGGTCGTGGGTTCGATTCCCAAAAACGACGCCTGAAAATAATTTTAAATAAACGTATGTATATTTTGACCAGATAATATGTATATAAGGTATTATTTTATTTGTTATTGCTCTAATTGTTTAGTTATATTCCCAAAGGTTCAAATCTCTTTATGAACAAATATTAACATTTCTTTTAAGTACTGCAGTATATCTTAAGTATGCATTATATTTTAATTACTAAAACTTAAAGTCCGTTAGCGCGTTAAGCTGTTTATTAGGACTCTATGTTAATAATTGTAATATGCTTAAAAAAAATATGAAAATATCTATTTCTCTCCTCCTTATTTATGAAGTTTTTTTTCAGATTCACACTGTATTTCGCATATAGCAGAGTAGGCAGAGGTGACCTACTTAAGACACTTGATTCCCCACTTCTGCCGATTTTTAAGGCATTGCGTTGATTAGCGGGACTCAACGCCGCACCTTTGTCTTGGTACCAGAGTGAAGAAATTCAAATAAACCATTCCCTCGACTGGGAAACGAACCTACAAACGTTGCATTACAATCATACGATTGTTCTCCTGCGCCACGACTGTCAGAGAAACGGTTTTCTAAAGTAAGCCAGTAAATATAATTTTAGCTATCCTACATACCAATAAATGTAATTAAAATGTCTAAGCATGTCTTTCAATGGTAATGCTGGCATAATAGTGTACGTCTTGATATTTATACTTAAATATATACAAACCAAATTGAATCGTGTTAATGAAGCACAAAGGCGCGTAATTTATGCTGTTTTCCTTTTTCCTTATCAAATAACGTGTAAGAACCATGAAAAAACACGTATTAAAGGAATTCCCAAAGGAGCTGATAAGGAAAAATAGTGGAAATTTATCATTCCTGTTTCGGTATTTGTGGAAAAAAACAAATACGATTTGAGAGATATGATTAAACCTTGAAATAATTTTAATTATATTTTGTTTACGTTAACATAATGATCAAAAAAATAATCGTTCAAAATTTACTTCATATGATTTTTTGTGATTGTAATTGTAGTAATTTTCAGTTCGCTTAGCTATTTTGCAGCATTATTACATCTGAACAAGTTTCTAAATCTACAATTACGTTTGGGTATAAAAACAAAACTGGCAAGTGCGAATCAAACTTGCCCACCGAGCGTTTCGTATTATTTGAGGATTGTAGGTCATCGGGAAGTACTACTTACTGCTTAAACCATTTGATCGCACACAATGAAGAGCCGTTGGAATCATTAGGAACCCAATAATCTCCTGGATATACATTTTATACCACATTTATCATGGGGAGTGTTCTGGGGACCTTTTTATCCTGATACCTGCTATCAAATTTTCATACCTCTACAGTACATCACAAGCTCAAATAGCATCCTCACTAACTGGATGGATCGATTGTTTTTTATCCGAACTAACGACAAATCTTTTTTTTGCCTGTAATTCTACAGTAAGAGAGTAAGGGGGGTAGCGACAGTTACATAAATACGTATACAAATCCCTTATAAAATAACCAATATTTTTTTTGTTTTTACATTCAATTCACAATTGGATTATTAAATAATGCAAATAGGATCATTTATAACCAAATTGAAGGAACAAATCGATTATATCCACACTTCTCACGTCACGTCTCTACTTGATGCTTTCATTAGCATTGTTATTCATTTGACGCTGTTCAATGTACGGATGACAGATGTCACGATATTACTTTACAGGTAAAAATGTAGTGAGAATTGTAAAAACAACATTAAAAAATATACCAAAATATATTTTTTTAGTTTTATTTCTGGTGTTATGTAGAGAGAGCCTTTCTACGCCCATTGTTGTGCTTAACTACAAATAAAATAAATCAAATTGATTTATTTGCTTCAAGCTGTATCCCGCACACTGCAGGGTAGGCAGAGGGAACCTAGTGTGTTAAGAAATTCCGTTCCCCACTTTCTGCCGAATTCTGGAGGCATTGCGTGTTGAGTGGCAGAACTCAACGCCGCGCTTGTCCTCGACACCAGAACGAAGAAATGGAAATGTAAAATATAAAATTAAGTAAATATTTCATCTCCTCGAGAGGAGATCGAACCCACAACCAGTCGATTTTACAGTCACATCTTGGGCCCCTGCGCCACGACTGGCCTCATATATATTAACTACAAATGTTTATCTAAATCATAAAGAAACATCTCGTTATTACTTTAAATTTACGAGTAATTTATGTATATTAAATGTTTAGAACATGCAAATATTATTTCTATATTCAAATATTATCCAATTTCAACAATGTCGCATACATAGATGTCAAACAGATAACGTTTTTAAATTCGGTTAAAAAGGCAAAAAAGCTGCGATCCGCATAAGTGATAACTCTTCAAAGGTTGTAAAATATACATAAAATAAAGTCATACACTATCTTTTACACTCACTTCGAATGTTGAATAAATTCTCCTATTATATATGAAAGTGCAGCGAAAAATAAGGTGATATTTTGCTACGACAAATTCATAAATATTATTATGTTCCTTGGTGTGCTTCAATTTTAAAATGAATAAAACAATAAAACTTTAACAAATACGTTCATCTACAATATCATGTCAACTATAATAAGAAGATAAATTAAATAAATAAAACCAGCATACAACAGGGTAAGCAGAGGGAACGTAGTGTTAAGACACTTCGTTCCTCACTTTCCGCCGACTTCTAGATGCATTGCATTTGATGCATAAAAATTGATAAATATTAAGGCCAGTGATGGCGCAGGGGCACAAGTCCGTGACTGTAAACGCGACAGGTTGTAGGTTGACTTACCACTAGAGGAAGTGAAATATTTAACATTCTTTTTTTTTCTCTGGTGTGCAGGCAAAGCGCGACGTTGAGTTTTATGTGGGTCGTAGTGTCTTAACACTAGGCTCCGTCTGCTTACCCTGTTGTATGATAGTTTTATTTATTTAATTTATCTTCTTATTATAATTGACATGATATTGTAGAAGAACGTATTTGTTAAAGTTTAGTGTCTACCCTGCGTGGAGCTGAACATTAAAAAAAACTGTTTGTTGCAGCAGCACATTTTCATTCGACTGAAATATCCAATTAAAATAAAATTCCTGTCCGTTTTAATTAAAAATTTAATTCGATAGCAACGCATTGATTCAGTAATTTAATATGTTATGAAATAAATCGGTTTCGCATTCCCAAAGTCTGTCTGTGGTCATTATTCTGCATGACGAAGCAAGTTATTGACCACCCTCTATAAACCGAAGCGCTTCCCTTATCACGTATCGGCCAAGCATTCAAACGTATATCGAGTTAACTCGCTTGCTCGCTCTTTCCACTTCCAAGTCAATTTTATCATAATAATGTGACCTTATCATGTCAGATTATGATTTATTGTGGTCGTTCCATTGTTTTCCTTTTTGTAGAGTTCCGTAAAGGAAAATCGGAACCCTTATAGGACCACTTGGTTGTCCGTTCGTCTATGTGGGTGAATCAATTTGAAATTCATATCAAATATTTACGCCTATGGCTTGAAAGAAGGAAAAATCAAGCTTCTATGTCAATGCAATCAAAAGATACGAGTCTCTAGGCGTCGTTTTTGTTGCAAGCTCTTTGTAGAAAATTAGTACTTGTTAGACCTAAAGTTATGAAATCTGGCAAAAAAATACAGTGTAAATAAAAGAAAAAATACAAAAAGGTTGTAGATTTTTTGTACAACAAAAAATTACAATGTCATAATTCCAGTTTCAAAGCCAAACTTAAGTTTTCTATTTCCCGTTGACATACAATACTGTAATTGGTAAAGAACCCTGGGTATGCGGGTCCGACTCGCATTTGACCAGTTTTTTCATATTTATAAAGGATAGTCTGCTGACAAATAGTTGGGTTGTTTGCTTCTTTTATTTTGTACTATATAATAATATATAATAAATAGCCTTTTATAATAGACAACACTAACAAGCGGTCTGTAAGTACATTGATTTAAAGAAAATTAAGAAATCTGAATTAGTATGAAAATATCTTAATAATCGTTGTTTAGTCACAATGCTATTGGTTATACGTTTACTTTCTTATTTATAGAATTTAAAGTTTTGTTCGAATCGGGATGTAATATCTAAATATTTTTTAAAGTGCCTTACAAACTTGACGAACAGCAGTGAGTTTTTCGTAACCAAATCTTAAATCTTAATGATTGTTTTATATACCTAGAAAGGATTGTAAGCGTGATAAGAGGCCGGTTGTGGCGCAGCGGCACGAAGTGTGACTGCAAAACCGACTGGCTGTGGGTTCGATCCCCACTCGAGGAGATGAAATATTTACTTAAATTTATATTTCCATTTCTTCGCTCTGGTGTCGAGGTTAAGCGCGGCGTTAAGGTCTGCCCCTCAACACGCAATGCCTCCAGAATCCGGCAGAAAGTGGGGAACGGAGTGTCTTTACACTAGGCTCCCTCTGCCTACCCTGCTGTATGCGGGATACAGCGTGAAGCTAATTTATTTTTAATTTATATATTTATTTATAAAATTTCAATTTATTTCTGTATTCTGAATAATAAAATTGTAACAACGTTTATTATATAAACAGTAACACAGTACTATTTATACATTTTTAATAAAGGCAGTAGAAAAACACTCGTAGAACCCATAAAGAGGCCCGCGGGACGTTTGTCTGTCTCGGCTCTACTCCCTAAGATATATGACTATTACTTATTTCGTCCATTGGTAAATCTACTTTGTAAATGCTTGTTCAAGAACATTATTGTTCAGTCGATTGAAAAAGATCAGCTAGAATATTAATAATTAATAAATATTTATACAAAAGTTGTACTGCATGACATAGATTAAATTCAAACAAACAATAAAAGGCTCACAATCACAATTCACAAGAAGTTAATTTTGTCTTTTTCCCCTTGATTAAGAATCAAAGCGATTATAACTTTCATCTATTTGTCCTCCATTAAAAATGAGTTCGTGAGTTTGTAAGTTTTGAGGATTACACAATTTATTCGATTTAGAGCAGTTTAAGAATCATCGCTAAGTGTTTTGTTCGTATAATTTTATACATATTTTTAATATTACTCTTATCGTTTATAATATATATTTTTATATTTTGATATGAGTGTGTAATAATAAAAATATATACTTAACATTTAAGATGACTTCTTAAATTAATAAAGGTCTAACTAAAAAACTAATTTATTTAGTTTATTTTATGGAAAAACAAGGCAAACGAGCGTATAGTTAGTTCACCTGATGGTAAGTGATCCACCTAACACTAGAGAAGCTACAGGTGCGTCGTAGGCCATTAAAGTGAGATAGATGCGCATTTTGAATAGACCCATGTCGTGTTGATCTGGAAACACTGTCGCAGGTGAGCCACTTCACAGTTGCGTGGAGCGTAGAAGGAGCATGCCACGCATCCAGAAGATGTGGATGATGTCTGAGCTTGTAACGTACTGTGCGTTTTAAATTCAGCGACAGTGCCAGGCCGATCGGTGTTTTGAGCGTGAAGTACTGTTTCACTCTGCTGATGACCCCCAGTTTATTTAAGGCCAACTTGGTTTTGCTTTCCAGATAATTGCAATACCGGCAGTCATGTGAAACGGCCCAATATGCTCATAGTAGGCGCGGCTTTAAGAGGAGTGTTCTCAAAATCTGATATGATGTAAGAAGTTTTCTTAGTGATTAACACTCAAATTTTTGTCTTCATCCCATAAGGAAATATTCTTGACGGATGTCTGAATAGAAAACTTAAATTTATTTCGACACTAGCCACGAGGTCTCCGGAACTAAAACAACTACATGCTATTTATTAGTTCTGTGATCACTAAAAAATCCATAAAAACTAGCCAGGTGAGAAAGGCTATTTCTACTTGATTTTTTTACGTGAAATATGTTATACCTCCCATACACATTTTTTGTACCCGTAAATAGCTTTTTTTATAATTATTAATGCAAGGAAACATTTTTTATAAATATATTAAGAATCAAATTATACTTAGCAAATAAAGTACAAAATAAAATTAACAATAAACTAATATTCTTATGCTATATAAAATACCGATAAGTGACTTTGCCCTTTACAAAACCATAATCTTCAACTTTATTGCGGGCTCCCAAAGAAATCTAACATAGAAAAATTTATGTCCATTTTGGGTATTTTATTTGAAAAAGCATAATAAACTCAACTTAAAGAAACATCTATAATAATTTTAGCACGTGAAGCTAAAAGTTGAAATATCTTGTTATTTAGATGAACACGTCCGTAGGGGTACATATATCATCTGCTAAGTGAGCTCAAGAACGGAAACTGTCTAAAATCTCATCTTTATTTTTCGCATGTACGCGGGTAGATTTAGAATGATTACACTTTAATGTAAGGTAACTTTATCAAGGTATTAAGATCGATCGAACTTGTTATATAAGATATTTTTTTAACTGTATTCCGCATATAAGGGTAAGTAGTGGGAACCTAGTGTCAAGCCACTCCGTTCTCATTTTTCGACCATCATTACATCATACAATGCTGTGCACGTTTGACAGAAAAAGACTTAGCTCAACAAAAAGCGTTGCGCGATAGTGTGTGGGTTCGATTCTCACTCGACGAAATGACATATTTAATATTGCTGTTTTCACGCTTCGGTAACCACTAGCTCCGCCACTCAATATGCATTACCTCTAGAATTCGGCATTCGGCAAATAATAGGAATATATAAGAATAAATTATCAAAATAAGCCGAAGAAAAACAATAAGTAGACAAGAATTTAGGGAGCTTAAATTTTTAATATTAGAAAAATATCTAACAATGAAACTGAACTGAAACTCAACTAATTGAAATCAGCAAACAAAATAAGTGAAAGTAACTAAAATAAATCCTTAATATTAAAAATAATAAACACCGAAGAAATGAGTCGCTGGTATGGTTACGCAATACAACCCTACCAACCCAACCAAAATCTCTAGAATATTTTCACAATGAAAAGACTACTTCTAGGCGGAGTAAGCCAATATTAGAAGATGCGCGGAAAAAACTATTGTACTTGCGTAAATACATTCCTGTTAAGAATATTACGTTTTGTTTAATATTTAACAATAAAACATAGTCATACTTACCTACAAAAAAAAAAGAATTATTTCGAGCAATAACCTTCTAGACTTAATTTTATGAGAAAAATAAAACAAAAAGTCTACCTTCAAAACGAAACTCATAAAAGTGATCTTCAATGAAAGGTGCCGTAATATTCCCATTAACTGATGCTATAATCAGCGAAGAAGCTTTTGGGTGAAATTTCCCTTCAAATTTCATATTTCAATACGGTTTTATTTACAAGGGAATATTATATTCTGCTTTCAGATTACTTATTCAGAAATAAGTAATCAATGTGAATAATCACGATAAATTTGTATAATGACAATAAAATATAAATATATATAATAAAAATATTATTTGCTGGTGAAATATATTGTTGTGTTTTTACGAATATTTCGTATTATATTTTAAAAGAAAACGAAGTAAAATGTTAAATTGGTAAATTTTTAATAAAAATATTTATATAATGAGAAAAACTGTACATTTATTCATAATCCTCGCATGTCTAATGCGTGCTTACTCTGATATGCAAAAGCAGGAGGAGAATTAGAGGCCGGAAGCAACCTTCTATAATTACCCCACCGGGAAACGTTTACTAAATAAATTTAAATATTCTGATTGTGATTTTCAAACCCCGGACCTCTTAGACAGGTTAACTACGTTCAACTCATATATAACACAAATTACATATATAAGACAAATCCAATAATTTTATTAGTTACGATCTTTAAATACAAATGAATTCCGTCTACCATTTATTGGTAACGTTTGCATCAACATTCACCGTAGCAACTCTTGTTGGTGAGAAAAAATCACTGTTTTTACATCTGTGACGTGTAATTTATGACTGCTATCTATACAGATTTTGTTGGATATCCCGGCTATGAATTAGAGATTTCGATAAAAAACATAAATATCTGCCGAAAATGTATTTCTATGGGTATCTTTTGTGAAATGTGGATTACAACTTAACATCATACTTTTATGAGAAATATAATACGGTGAAAGTAAATTAGGCCTTGACGCGGTCGTGGCGCAGTGGCACAAACGTGAGACTGTAAACGGAATTTTGTAGGTTTGATTCCCATTCGCTTCATATATTTGTCTCCGCTTTGGTAACAAGGCAAATATTTTACATTGTGTGTTTAAGAATTTTTTACATATTAAATTATTCCATATTTAGTATTTTTCGTTGCTAAGTGTGGAATAACACCTTAAAAAATGTAAAAAAATATTTAATTTATAGCATTCACTCTTGCCAGACGATAATTCTTAGTAATTATCTTCGAGTAGCGGAAATTTGTAAAAATTACAAATTTTCCTACAGAGATGCTAACAATATAAATAAGTTGTAACAAGCGTATAAGAAATTTCGACGTAGCTTGATAAGAACGTATGGCTTAGTGGTCAGAACGCCTGGTAAGTTTCCAGGAGATGCGGGCTCGAGTCCCGCTCCGTTCAAATTTTTATACGTTTTTTAAGAAAGCATTTTACTTTCTGAAGTGTGGAAAAACACTTTAAAAAATGTTAATAATATCAAATATTTTTATTTTCTCGCCCTGATACGAGGCAAAGCACGGCGTTGAATTCCGCCAATACGCAATGCATCCACAATTCAATCACAATAGATGTGTCTTAATGAGAACGGAGTGTCTAAACACAAGGTTTCCAGTTTTCCTTTGCCTGTTTTGTGAGTGAAGCTAAAAATAAAATAATTAATATAATTTTTGTATAAGCCAATAACAGTGGCGTAGCTAGGGCATTTGCTGCCTGGTGCGGCTTAGGACTTGTTGCCCTTTAAAATGGTCAAAATAATTTCAGATTTCAAACCACATTAGAGTAGATATATAATTTTTTATTGCTTCAAAACTATAATAACTATATATAAGTTATAATAGGGGTACAATGGTGTGTCAAGTGGCGACGAATGCGGCGTTGGAGACCGCCACCCAACACGCCACGAGGTGGAGGACGTAGCTACAAATAGCTACGTGGAATGTAAGAGGAGGGATGGAAGAAAAGATGAATGAATTATTAGATGCGATGGATGATAGAGATTTGGATGTCGTTTGTGTGACAGAGGCCAAGCGAAAGGGCAATGACACGACCGATTTGCCTGGCAGTCGGGTCGCTTTCTGGGCCGGCGTACCAGAGAGCGAGCGGGGCTGTCAAGGTGTAGGTGTTA